>WAAG01009787.1:5954-22790 GCA_013390105.1 Tichodroma muraria | reverse complement strand
AAAAAAAAAAAAAAAAAACCACGCCGGGAGCTGCAAAACTCTCCCTAAAACCCTTCCTGATTTGTCTCCTTTCACTTCCCGAAATTTTCAACTTCCCGAAAATCCGGGATGACCAAATCCGGGACGATTAAAAAAACCCAAAAGACAAAACAGAAAAAAAAAAAAAAAGGGAAGAGGAGGAGCAGGAACTTTGGGAAGCCCAAGAACCGGGATTTTGTAATCCCGGCTCCCGTGGGCGGTTGGGATTTGCAGCTCTGCCTCCAAATGTGGGAGGGAGAGATGGGAGGGAAAAATTCCAGCCTTGGGAACACCGAGAATTCCCAGATTTCTGCGCCTGCCGGAGGTTTTTCCAGCCGGGAATTTTCCTGCGCTGCCTCATGCCAGGTAAGTCGCTGCCTAATCCATCAAAATTTGGGATTTCCTGGTTGGTTTGGGGATCAGTTTCATTTGCTCCAGAGGAAATCTGGGAATGTTTTCCCCCAGGTAGAACCGGGAGCCAATTCCGGAGCGGATTTTCTCACAAAACCTGGCTTTTCCCGAAGGAATTTCCATTTGTTTTTAAGGAATTTAACTCCCGGCGAATTTTAAACCCCGTCCTTGGTGCCCCCGCGGCTTTTCCAGGCGGGAACATTCCCGATCCTGCCGCTGCCGGGAGGGCTTTTCCAGCCTCCCCTGGAATTCCAGGGCGGAGGAAACAAAGCTGGAGAAGCCGCGGCGCTGCCAAGAGACCGATAATTAAAGCCGGGCTGATAAGCTCGGCTTAGCAGGTTTCAGTCCGGGGGGAGGTGATCCCAAGAAAACCCTTCCAGGAGCTCCGGAATTCCATGCAAAATCGGGATTCGAGGCTGGGTTTGGAGGGAAAAGCGGCGCTTTGGAGGCGTTTTTGTAAAGAGCTGAAGGCGGAGGAGGGGCTGGGCTTAAACTGGGGTTTAGTTTGGGGCTGGGCTTAAAATTCGGCTTTCACTGTGGTTTAGTTTGGGGCTGGTTTTAAACTCGAGTTTAATTTGAGGCTGGTTTTAAACTTTGTTTTCATTTGGGGCTGGTTTTAAACAACTTCGGTTTAAACTGTGGTTTAGTTTGGGGCTGGTTTTAAACTTGGGTTTAATTTGAGGCTGGTTTTAAACTTTGTTTCCATTTGGGGCAGGGTTTAAACTTGGGTTTAATTTGAGGCTGGGTTGAAATGGGTTTAGTTTGGGCCTGAGTTTAAACTTGGGTTTAATTTGGGGCTGCGTTTAAACTTTGGTTTGATTTGGGGCTGGGTTTAATTTGGGGCCGGGTTTAAACTCGGGTTTCTTTAGGCCTGGCCTAAAGCTGAGGCTGTTTAGGGAAAATCCCTTTGGCCCCAGAATTCCTGGGATGTGCAGCTGCTCCCTGGAAGGGCTTCAATCCCAAAAAAAGAAAAAAAACCCGGGAATTTTTGGGAATCCCGAAAATCCTGCCTTGAGTGGGTTTTGGAGGCCAAAAATCCCAGAGAACTCCAGGAATAAAGATGGGAATTTGGAGATTCCTCATCCCAGAGTTGGGGATTTTTGGGATTGGGATGGATAAACCTCGGGAAGCTCCCGGTGTTAGGTTTGGTTGCTAGAACCGGTTCTAGTTAATCCCAGCCTAGCTGAACCACAGGCCCGACCTGCTGGGGAATGTTGACATTCCATTGGCCTTGGAAAAGCGCCTGGAGCTTCCCGAGTCGGAATTTCCGTGGGAAAGGCTCTGGACAGGAAAGAGCCCCAGAATTTCCTCTGGGAATTGGGGGAATTTCCTCTGGGAATTGGGGGAATTTTCTTTGGGAATTGTGGGAATTTCCTTTGGGAATTTGGGGAATTTCCTTTGGGATTTGGAGGCACCTCCTCTAGGAGTTGGGGGAATTTTCTTTGGGAATTGTGGGAATTTCCTTTGGGAATTTGGGGAATTTCCTTTGGGATTTGGAGGCACCTCCTCTAGGAGTTGGGGGAATTTTCTTTGGGAATTGTGGATTTGTTTTCTGGGAGCTTCCAAAGGCTTGGATGGGACAGGAGGAGCTTCCTGGTGCTCCCAGATATTTGTGAAAAAACTAGTGGAAAAAACCTGGGAATTCATGATTTCGGATTGGGACTGGAAACGATTCCAGGGAAAATTCCGGGATTTTTCCAAGTGCCTGAAGGGTCTCCAGGAGAGCTGGAGAGGGATTTGGGATGAGGCATGGAATGACAGGAAAATAGGGATGGGTGGAATATTGGGAAGGAATATTCCAGGAAAATTCACAGAAATTCCACGGCTGCCCCATCCCTGGAAACGCCCAAGGCCAACTTTTCCTGATATTCCCGATTTTCCTCCCGCTGGAAGTGGTTCCATTTCTCCCAAGCGATTCCCTGAATTCCCAATTTCCCTTCCCAGCGCTGTGGAAATCTGGGAATTTTGACGTTTTCCCACTTGCCGTGCTCTCAGCCGATTCTTCCCAGGAAATTTCCCATTCCCGCCGTTTCTCCGTGCCCTGAGCTCTGAGCTCATTTCCTGCTCCCGGTTTTTCTGGGAATGAGGAAGTTCCAGAGCTTTCCCAAGGAAAAGAGCGATCTCAAAGCCCTGCTCCTTGGAAAAAGGGATTTTTGGGATTGGAATCCTGGGAAGTGCGGCCAGGCCGAAATTCCAGTGAGCGGGATGGAAATGAGAGGGGTGGGAAGAGATTTCTCCTTCATCCTTCGGAATTCTGGGATTTCCTCCTGGGAAAACCCCTCTGGAATGATTCAGGATTTCCATGAGGAATTCCAGGCTTTTCCAGAGGTTTCCTGGCTCTGAGATCATTAGGAATTTGGGAAAACCTGGGATAATGTGGGAAAAATTGGGAAAATGATGGAAAATTTGCCTCGGTTGTCTCTGGCTGAGCTGTTTGTTTTCCCTTCCTTTCCCAGCTTTTCCCTAGGATTTGATCCATTCCCATTTTCCCAAGGATTTGACCCTTTCCCATTTTCCCAAGGATTTGCTCCATTCCCATTTCCCCAGGCATTTGATCCATTCCCATTTTCCCAAGGATTTGACCCTTTCCCATTTTCCCAAGGATTTGCTCCATTTCCATTTTCCCAAGGCTTTGACCCTTTCCCATTTTCCCAGGGATTTGCTCCATTCCCATTTTTCTCAGGGATTTGATCCATTCCCGTTTTCCCAAGGGTTTGATCCATTCCCATTTTTCTCAGGGATTTGATCCATTCCCGTTTTCCCAAGGATTTGATCCATTCCCATTTTTTCCAGGCCATGTCCATGTCTGGAATTTTGGGATCGCTGCTCCAAGTGGAGGAAAACTTCTCCTCCTGCCTGGCCCGGATCGACGCCCTCATCCTCAAACCTCTGCTCCAGGCAGGTAAATCCCAGGAATTTCCCTCTGGAATATCCCTCTGGAATTTCCCTCTGGAATTCCCAGCTGCGCTCAATCAAAGAAGAGATTCCCAGCTGGAAATGCCAAATCCAGGGAAATTCCTTGCCCGGGTGGAATTCTTTCCAGGAATTCCTTCTGGGATGGCTCCAAAAACCGGGAATGGTTCTTTGGGAAAGGGTGGGAATTTTCCCTCTGGAGCGTCCCGAGAGTTTGGGATGGAGCTGATCCCAATCCAGCCAAAACGGCTCCAGGAACTGCAGAATTCCTGGAATTTCCCATTTTCTGATCCATTCTTCCCACTATTTTTTCCCTCCCCACTTTCACAAATTAATTTATTTATGCCAGGCTCCATGGACTCCAAAAATTCCTGGAATTTCCCTTTTCAGATCCCATTTTTTCCCATTTTTTTCTCTCTCTTTCCCCAAATTCTTTAATTGCTCATTCTAGGCTCCATGGACTCAAAAAAGTCCAGGAATTTCCCTTTTCAAGTCCATTTTTCCCATTATTTTTGCTCTATTTTCCCCAAAAATTTAATTTATCCCAATCCAGCCAAAACGGCTCCAGGAACTGCAGAATTCCTGGAATTTCCCATTTTCTGATCCATTCTTCCCACTATTTTTTCCCTCCCCACTTTCACAAATTAATTTATTTATGCCAGGCTCCATGGACTCCAAAAATTCCTGGAATTTCCCTTTTCACATCCATTTTCCCCGCTTTTTCCTCTTTATTTCCCCAAATTCCTTTATTTATCCCATTCCAGGCTCCATGGACTCTGAAAATTCCTGGAATTTCCCCTTTTCATTTTTTTCCTATTTTCCCCAAATATTTAATTTGTCACTTCCAAACCCAGCTCCATGGATTCCAAAAGTTCCTGGAATTTCCCTTTTTACATCCATTTTTCCCATTTTTTTTTCCCTTTTCCCAAATTCTTTAACTTTTTTATTCCAGACTCCACAAATTCCAAAAGTTCCTGGAATTTCCCTTTTCAAATCCATTTTTCCCATATTTTTTTCCTCTCTATTTTCCCATATTATTTAATTTATCCCATTCCAAACTTCATGGACTCTGAAAATTCCTGAAATTTCCCTTTTCAAATCCATTTTTCCTATTTTTTTCCCTCTTTATTTCCCCAAAAATATTTCATTTATCCCTTCCAAAACCATCTCCATGGACTCAGAAAATTCCTGGAATTTCCCCTTTTCCCTCTTGAGGATTTCTCAGCCCCATTCCCTAAATTCCTCGGGAATCCCGACATTCCCGGGGATTTTTCCCTTGGCAGAGCCCCGCGATGCCAAGGAGAAGGAGAACTTCCAGCTCCTGGTGCTCCTCAATGATCGCTTCCAAACCCTCTGGAATTTCTCCGAGGAGAATTCCCGCGCGCTGCGGGGGAAGCGCGGCGGCTCCGGCTCCTGCATCCAGGATTTCTACATCCTCTGGAAAGGGGAACTTCTCCTGAGCCTCTACATTCAGTGAGTGGCGGAATGTTCCGGAAAACGGGATCGGAGAGATGCCGTGGGGGGAATTCCGGAAAGGGAAGGGGGAAAATAATGGGGGAATGGGGAAAATGGAAAAATGTGAAAAAATGTGGGAAAATTGGGGAAATGGTAAAAATGGGGGAAATGGTAAAAATGGGAAGAATGGGGAAAATGGGAAAATGGAGGGAGTGGGAAAATGAGAGAAATGGGGGAATGGGAGAAATGGGGGAATGGGAAAATGGGAAAAAATGGGGAAATTGAAAGAATGGGGAAATGGGGAAAACGGTGGGAATGGGGAAAATGGGGAAATGGGGAGAATGGGGGAAATGGGAAAAGTGGGAAAAATGGGGGAAATGGGGAAAATGGGAAAAGGGAGGGAGTGGGAAAATGAGAGAAATGGGGGAATGGGCGAAATGGGGGAATGGGAGAAATGGGGGAAATGGGGAAAATGGGAAAAGGGAGGGAGTGGGAAAATGAGAGAAATGGGGGAATGGGCGAAATGGGGGAATGGGAGAAATGGGGGAAATGGGGAAAATGGGAAAAAATTGGGAAAAAATTGGAAAATGGGGAAAAGGGGGGAAATGGGAAAAATGGGGAAAATGGGAAAAAATGCCATTAAAAGCCCCAGAAGAATAAGGAGGGAAAAGGAATAAGGAGGGAAATATCCTTGGAAAAGAGATCCAGTCAAAGGGTGTCCAATGAATTGTCCTTGAAAAGGGAAAAAGAAATCCTTGGAAAAATGGGTTGGATGTGCTTTTTCCATGTTTTTGCGCTTTTGGATTGGGATCTGAGATCCCAGCGGGAATCAAAGTTTACGGAGAGCTGAAATTCCATAAAAATCCGCGATTCCTCATTTTTTGTTCTTAATAAAAGTGGCCAAAGCTTTTCCAGGTTGGATTTTCCACTTTGGATTTTCCCATGTGGAATTTCCAGTTTGGGTTTTCCAGTTGGGATTTTCCACTTTGGATTTTCCAGGTTGGATTTTCCCATGTGGAATTTCCAGTTGGAATTTGCCATTTTGGATTTTCCAAATGTGGGATTTGCTGGGAAAATTTGCTGGGAGAACATGTAGGATTTCCTGGGAAATTTTGATCCAGGAAAATGCAGATCTTGGAATAAAATCTTGGAAAATATGACATGGAAAAAAAAAAAAAATCCAAGTTTTACTTGGAAAAATCAACCGAGCCAGGGTGTGGCAACTCCATCATTTCCAGCCCAGAATTCCCAAATTTTCAGAATTCTGATGGGAATTCTGTGAACGAAGAGCTCGGAGCCTGCAGGGAGGAATTTCATTCCATAAAATCCAATGGAAATGGATCCTGGTCTTATCAGCACTTTGGCCTTTTCCGGAAAAATCCTGGAATTAAGATTGGGAAAGAATTCCAAGATTCAAAGCCAACCTTTGATCCCAATCCATCAAATATCCAGGCCTGCGTTTTTCCAGAGGTGCTTTTATGGGATTACGGGAACTTCCCAGCAGTTTGGGATCCAGACAGTCATCCCAAATTTTCCTCTCGAGAGCCTCCTGTGAGTCCTTGGAATTTTTTCCAGGTATTTTGTCACCTTCGCCAACTTTGTTGTGGTCCAGGGCTTCGAGCAGGCCGCCAAGAGGAAGAGGTGAGTGGGTGGAAAATCCTTGGGAATCCGTGGGATACAGGGACACCAGAGAATCCCAGAATTCCGGAATGATTTGGAAAAATCCTCCAAAATTCCTCAATCCTGGGACAGCTCCCAGCTTCCTCCAAGCCCTGTCCAAGCTTGGCCAATTCCAGGATTGGATTTTCGTCTTTCCAAGCACCCCCAGCTCCTTCAGGAGTCGGAAACTTGGGATTTAGGGATTTAGGGAAGGGATGGGAACCTGGAAATTCCCTCTCATCCCAGATTTTTATGGAAGCAGGGAATGAACACGTGGATTTATGAGGAGCACATTCCCAAGTGCTTTATTCCCTATTTTTCCATGGCTCCTGTTATCCCAGGTTGCTCCAAGCTTGGATAATTCCAGGATTGGATTTTCCTCTTTCCAAAAGCAGAGTTTTTCAGGAGCTGAAAACTTGGGATTTGGGGATTTAGGGGAAAGATGGGATTGGAGAGAGGAATCTGGCTGGGAATTCCTTCTTATCCCAGATTTTTATGGAAGCAGGGAATGAACACGTGGATTTATGAGGAGCACATTCCCAAGTGCTTTATTCCCTATTTTTCCATGGCTCCCGTTATCCCAGGTTTCTCCAAGCTTGGAGAATTCCAAGGATTGGATTTTCCTCTTTCCCCAGCTTTTTCTGGAGTTGAAAACTTGGGATTTAGGGAAAAGATGGGGTTGGACAGAGGAATCTGGCTGGGAATTCCTTCTTATCCCAGATTTTTATGGGAAATGAAGAATTTTTTATAGAACTTTCCAGTAATATTTCATAGAGTACAATAAAAACCTTAAATACAAGGGAAATGAATTAAATATGATTAAATTTAAGCAATTACAATTATTTCAATATTTATTATGAATAAAATCAAAAAATAAATAATTTAATTAAATTTGACCAAATGGAATTAAAACACGTAACTTTTATTTCTATATCACAACTTATAGAAATAACTTTTATTTACGTATTTATCTTACAGAAAATATTTTTTAATAGGAAAACCCAAACATGAATTTCTCAGGAGCACGTTCCGGGATTTTTCCCCGCTTTCCTCCACCCTCGTCACGCGGAAAGCGCGGAAAAAACAAGAGCGGGAATTCCGGGCTAATTAACCAACCTCTCTCTCGTAATTCCCGGTTTTCCAGCGAGGCCTGGAAGCTGCACAAGGAGGTGCTGCGGGAATTCCTGCGGGATTTCGGCACGGAGGGCTCGCTGGCTCCGGCACTGCACGCGGCGCTGCACGGCCCCTTCCGGGAGCACGTCCGCAGCTACCTCGGAATCCTGCGGCGGCTCCGGGGGCAGCTCCGGCAGGTGGGCATTCCCGGGAATTCCCAGGGGCTCGTCTGCGTCGGGGCGTGGGAAGGGATGTTCCCAAAATCTGAGCCGGACGTTGGTAAATGTTCCTGAAAATCCGTTCCGGACATTGATAAATGTTCCTCAAAATCCACTCTGGACATTGATAAATATTCCCTAAAATCCAGCCTGGACGTTGCTGAATATTCCCGAAAATCCATCCGGTAAATTGCTAAATATTCCCTAAAATCCATCCTGGACGTTGATAAATATTCCCTAAAATCCATCCTGGACATTGCTAAATATTCCCCAAAATCCAATTTGGACTTTGCTAAATATTCCTGAAAATCCAACCTGGATATTGCTGAATATTCCCCAAAATCCAACCTGGACATTGATAAATATTCCCAAAAATCCAACCTGGATGTTGATAAATATTCCCTAAAATCCATCCTGGACACTGATAAATATTCCCAAAAATCCTACCTGGACATTGATAAATATTCCCGAAAATCCATTCTGGACATTGATAAATATTCCCTAAAATCCATCCTGGACATTGATGAATATTCCCGAAAATCCAACCTGGACATTGATAAATATTCCCGAAAATCCAACCTGGACATTGGTAAATAGTCCTCAAAATCCAGCCCGGACATCGCTGAATATTCCCGACAATCCAGCCCGGATGCGGATGTGGGGCGCCGCCGGAGCTTTTCCGCCTTTTCCCAGGGCTCTGAGCAGGAGGTGGTGGCCGCTGTGCTCCAGGAATTTGGGAAGCTCGAGTGCTTCATCAGCCAGGTGCTGGACGAGGCCAGCGGCACCAAGGAGCTCTGGAGATCCCTGGGCTGCAAACTCGCCGTGAGTGCCCGGGAGCCTGCGGGATCGGGAGCCTAAAGGGATCGGGAGCCTAAAGGGATCGGATTCTTAATGGGGATCGGGAGCCTAAAGGGATCGGGAGCTTAACCGGGATCGGGAGCCTAACCGGGACTGGGAGCCTGACGGGATCGGGAGCCTAATGGGATCGGGAGCCTAACGGGATCGGGAGCCTGACGGGATCGGGAGCCTGACAGGATCGGGAGCCTAACGGGATCGGGAGCCTAACTGGGATCGGGAGCCTAAACGGATCAGGAGCCTAATGGGATTGGGAGCCTAACTGGGATCGGGAGCCTGACGGGATCGAGATCTTAGCCGGGATCAGGAGCCTAACGGGATCGGGAGCTTAACTGGGATCGGGAACCTAATGGGATCGGGAGCCTAACCGGGATCAGGAGCCTAATGGGATCGGGAGCCTAACCGGGATTGGGAATTTAACCGGGATCAGGACCTTAACGGGGATTGGGAATTTAAGAGGGATTGGGAGTCTAACGGGGATCGGGAATTTAACAGGGATCGGGAATTTAAAATGGATCAAGAATTTAACAGGAATTGGGAATTTGGTATGGATCGGGAATGGAGGAAGAATTTAACATGGATCGGGAATTTGGTGTGGATTGGGAATTCGATATGGATCAGGAATTGGATATGGGTCAGGAATTGGATATCGATTGGGAATTTGATATGGATCAGGAATTGGGTATGGCCTGGGAATTTGATATGGATCAGGAATTGGATATGGATTGGGAATTTGGCATGGATTGGGAATTGAATGTGGATCAGGAATTTGATATGGATCNCGGGAGCCTAAAGGGATCGGGAGCTTAACCGGGATCGGGAGCCTAACCGGGACTGGGAGCCTGACGGGATCGGGAGCCTAATGGGATCGGGAGCCTAACGGGATCGGGAGCCTGACGGGATCGGGAGCCTGACAGGATCGGGAGCCTAACGGGATCGGGAGCCTAACTGGGATCGGGAGCCTAAACGGATCAGGAGCCTAATGGGATTGGGAGCCTAACTGGGATCGGGAGCCTGACGGGATCGAGATCTTAGCCGGGATCAGGAGCCTAACGGGATCGGGAGCTTAACTGGGATCGGGAACCTAATGGGATCGGGAGCCTAACCGGGATCAGGAGCCTAATGGGATCGGGAGCCTAACCGGGATTGGGAATTTAACCGGGATCAGGACCTTAACGGGGATTGGGAATTTAAGAGGGATTGGGAGTCTAACGGGGATCGGGAATTTAACAGGGATCGGGAATTTAAAATGGATCAAGAATTTAACAGGAATTGGGAATTTGGTATGGATCGGGAATGGAGGAAGAATTTAACATGGATCGGGAATTTGGTGTGGATTGGGAATTCGATATGGATCAGGAATTGGATATGGGTCAGGAATTGGATATCGATTGGGAATTTGATATGGATCAGGAATTGGGTATGGCCTGGGAATTTGATATGGATCAGGAATTGGATATGGATTGGGAATTTGGCATGGATTGGGAATTGAATGTGGATCAGGAATTTGATATGGATCGGGAATTTGATATGGATCAGGAATTAAGTATGGATCGGGAATTGGATGTAGATCGGGAATTGAATATGGATCAGGAATTGGATATGGATCAGGAATTGGACGTGGATCGGGAATTGGACATGGATCTGGAATTGGATATGGATTAGGGATTTGCGGCTGGAATTGAGCAGAGCAGGGCTGGGTGGAAGAGCTGGAGAAACTCCCCGGGGGTTCAAAGCTGAATTTGTGTCCCAAGCGTGTCCCTGCCACCGGAACCCCGAGCCAGCTGAACCCTGCAGGAATTCCTGCCTGGAATTCCATGGCCTCTCCCAATCCCGGTTTCTCCTGCTGCTCCAGGACGTGCTGTGTGTCCCCGAGAGGCGGCTCCTGGAGGACAGCAGGAACCTTCCCATCGCTTCCGGCACCGCCCGCTCCGAGCGGCTCCTGCTCTTCGACGACGTCCTGGTGCTCATCCAGGTGAGTTGGGATCCTCCAGAGCGACTGGCAAGGGAGCACGGATAAACAACACTGAAATTCCAATGGAATGGCAGAAATGACGGGAATTTCCATAGGAACGGCAGGAACATTCCGGTTTTTTGATGTTGAAAGTACAGCAGGGTTTCGCTGTTGGGAAAAGTTGGGAAAACTTTGTCTCGGATCCATCCACGTGTAGTTGGATCTGGAAAATAAAGGAAAGTCCAGGAAGGAGTGGAGGAGATCCAGAGGACATTTTCCCAGGAAATCTGGATTATCCAACCACCACAGGTGCCTTTGGAGTGATCCAAACCCTTTTCCACAGGGAATTGTGGCCATTAGTTATTCCAAGGGATCTGAGGAATCAATGGTTCCATGAGTTCCCAGATGTTGGGATCAACAGGATTTTATTGGGATCAACAGAATTTTATTGGGATGAACAGGATTTTATTGGAATGAATGTGGTTTTATTGGGATAAATGGAATTTTACTGGGATAAACAGGATTTTATTAGGATGAACAGAATGTTATTGGGATGAATGTGATTTTATAGGGTGAACAGGATTTCATTGGGATGAACAGGGTTTTATTGGGATAAACGGGATTTTATTGGGATCGACATAATTTTATTGGGATCAACAGGGTTTTATTGGGACCAGCAGGGTTTTATTGGGATCAACAGAATTTTATTAGGATGAACAGGATTTTATTGGGATAAACAGGATTTTATTGGGATAAACAGGATTTTCCATGTTTCTGGCACAGCTGCAGATGTTGGAGGTGGTTTTGGGAATTTTGAGGTGTGGGATGTGTTCCCATGAGGGAATTCCAGCTTGGATGGCTCCAGCTGAGCCCCTGGGATCCAGCAGGAATCTATTCCCAGTTTGGATACCTCTCTGCTCCTCAGGTATCCAAACCCTGCCCTGGGAGCTGGGACATTCCCAAGCTCTCCCAGAGACAGCCTTGGGAATAATCAGGATCTGGCCTTGGGAATGGGCTGGAGATTCCCTGCTCCGCGTGGACACTGTGGAATTCTCATCCCGCTGATGAGAATTCCCTAAAAACTCCGTGAAGAGCAACCTGTGCCATGGAATGTGGTTTATCTGCCCTGTTTTGGATGGGTTGGATCATGGCCTCGCTCCGGTGGCTGGGATGGGAAACTGGATCAGCAAATCCATGGAATCAGGAAATCCATGGAATTATCTTCATGTTCAGTCCATGATTCCCATCTGTGTCTCACCTGCTGCTGCCGAGCTTTATGGAGCTTTGGGAATTCCAACTGGATTGGGATCGACCCGGTTGGGAATCTTAATATCCCTTCTCTGTCTGTTCTCCCAAATCTGGGAAAACACGGTGGAATTCCTTGGAAAACTCCATGTTGACATCTAGATGTGAGGCAGGAAAGGGAGATGGGAAATTATATTTTCCTTTTATTCCAGCCATTGGAGTTTGTTCTGTTTGGGTGCTGTTTATCCCAAAAGCGACTCCTTAAATTTGGGATTTCTGCGATATTTTTGGTGGTGCCACCTTGGAATTCAAATCCTAAATAAATCCTGGAATGGATTGGATGGAAAGGGAGCTTAAAGATGATCCATTCCCACCCCATTCCATGGTTCCCATCATCCCAGGTTGCTCCAAGCCCTGTCCAACCTTTCCTTGGATACTTCCAGGGATGGGGCAGCCACAAATCTCTGGGAACATTGGCTGGAATGATTTGGGAATGCTGCCATGTGATAGGGGAGGAATTCCTGTGGCGATCAGGGTCACATGGGAATGTTTTACTCCTGGATGTGGCCATGGAATTTTGGAAGAGCTTTAGGAGTGTTCAAACCGGAGCTTCCCTCCTTTTCCCGCGGTTTTTCCATCTCCGAGGTGTCTCATCCCAATGTGGGATGGATGGACCAAAAACTTGGGAATTTGAGTTGCCACTCCAGCTCTGCCATTCCATGGATGTTTCCAGCAATAACGGGATCACCTTCTCCTGTTTTTTCCAGGGAAACAGCTTCCAGAGTTTTGATCTCAAGTTGGTGTGGGTGGATGAAAACTGCGGAGAGAAATTGGCTCCAGGATCGTGAGTGAGAAATTCCCACTGGGAGTTCAAAAAAGAGAAGAATAAAAATGTTCAGGTCGATGGGAAAATGATCCAAATCTTTGTCCCATCTCCTTTCCGAGCAGTGGTATTGGGATATGGATAGTGGGGTCTCAACAGCTTGGAATTTGCTGCCTGATTGAAATCCTAGAATTTCTGAGGTTGGAAAAGCCCTCCGGGATCATCAAATCCTGGAGGTCCCATCCCCAACCCAGAATTCCTTGGACACCTCCAGGGATGGACACTCCAAACCTCCCTGGGCAATTCCAAAGCCTGACCACATTTTCCATGAAAAAATTCCTGCTGATGTCCAACCTGACCCTCCCCTGGCTCAGCTTGAGGCCATTCCCTCTCATCCCCGTTCGTTGCCAATGAATCCCAAAATTATTTAATCCAGCCCTGGAGAACCTGAGATCTCTCCGGAAAAAAACACCTGGGAAAGCAACAGGATCTCCAGGAGGGGAGTGGGAAGAGCTGATGGATTGGGAATTGTGTTTTCCATCCTTATTTTTGCCTCCCAGCTACGGCCTGCGCATCACAACCCCGGAAGAGACGTTCGTCCTCTCCGCCAAGGACCCCCAGATAAAGGTCAGGCGTTGGGATTTTCCCAGCTCTTTGTTATTTAAAGCAGGAAAATAATCCAGGCTGGGGTTGGGTTGGGATCTTTTTGGCTCCTCTTCCAAGAAAACCCTGGATCAGATGGCCAGAGATGGCTCAGAGTTGATGGTGAGTGAGGAATGTTGGTGGGAATCCATCGGTTTCTTGCTGCTTTTCCTGAACTTCCCCTTTTTCAAACCAACTTGAAATTTTTATTTTTTTTTTAATATCCGAGCGGAAATTTTTCCTGGTTTTTAACATCCAAATGGGAATTCCTCCTTCCCGGCTGTTGTGCAAAACCCAGCTTCCAGGAGAAGTTGCAGATGGCCTTTGACGGGAGCTCCCCCGTACCTCGCTGCTTTCCTGACGTTGTCTCCGGTTGGTTTTCCCGGGATCGGTGCTGATTCCCGCTTTTCCGTGCCTGCAGGCCGTGTGGCGGTGGAAGCTGGAGCAGGCCGTGCGCCAGGCGCTCAATGGGAAGCGGGATTTTCCGCTCTGGGGCCGCAGCGGGGAAGGCAGCGAGGCCCCGTCCCGCCGCTTCTTCACCTACGAGTTCCGCATGGAGGGACGGCTCCGGGGGGCCACCTACGAGGGCGAGTGGCTCTGGGGGAAGCCCCACGGCAAGTAAGGAGCCTCCTGGGCCCCTTTTCCAAGCGGGAATGAGGTTGGAAGTGCTGGTTTGGGTCCCTTTTCCAGCAGGAATGAGATTGGAAGTGCTGGCTTGGGCCCCTTTTCCAGCAGGAATGAGGTTGGCAGTGCTGGTTTTGGTCCCTTTTCCAAGCGAGAATGAGGTTGGAAGTGCTGGTTTGGGTCCCTTTTCCAGCAGGAATGAGGTTGGCAGTGCTGGTTTTGGTCCCTTTTCCAAGCGAGAATGAGGTTGGAAGTGCTGGCTTGGGCCCCTTTTCCAGCAGGAATGAGGTTGGCAGTGCTGGTTTGGGCCCCTTTTCCAAACCTGAATAAGGTCGGAAGTGCTGGTTTTGGTCCCTTTTCCAAGCCTGAATAAGGCTGGAAGTTCTGGTTTGGGTCCCTTTTCCAAACCTGAATAAGGTCGGAAGTGCTGGTTTTGGTCCCTTTTCCAAGCGAGAATGAGGTTGGAAGTGCTGGTTCGGGTCCCTTTTCCAAGCGGGAATAAGGTTGGAAGTGCCTTCTGGGCCACTTTTCCAAGCAGAAATGAGGTTGGAAGTGCTGGTTCGGGTCCCTTTTCCAAGCGGGAATAAGGTCGGAAGTGGTGGCTCGGCATTTCTGGGAATGTTGGGAAGTATCTCCAAGGTCACTCAACCACATCACCAAGGCTCTGCTCCTTTTTTGGGCACTGCCAGGGTGGGGATAAAGCTGGAATTCAATTCTTCGTGAGGTTGTGGATGCGAACCCAGGCCCGGCTCCCCGATTCCGGCCTCACTCTTTCCCAGAGGGAATTCTGGCCTTGAGGGCAGGCTTAACAAAGCCTGGTCCTAAATCTTGGGATTTATTGTGCGTGTCTCATCTCTGGTTTATGGATCCAGTCCTAAAGGCTGCCCCGGGAACCCTGAGCCTCTACTTAGGATTTAGTCTCGGCCTAAAATCAGGATCTCAGCCTTGGATATGGAAATCTCATCCTCATCCTGAGGAGAAATCCTCAATAAAAACAGTTTTATTCTCTGCTATCAAAACCTCTTTACCCGAACTTGAAACATCCAAACTTTTATCCCAGGAATTGAGAAAAGCTGAAATACAAAAGGAGCTCAAATGGGAACATGGGAACTGTTCAGTAAATCCAAGTTTAAGTGAGGGAATGTCTGTAAATCAAAGATCCCAGGAGGAATTTTTTGGATGTAGGATAGAGAACACTCTGAGTTTTTTTTTTTGGGGGGGAAAGAAACCTGGAATATGACCGTGGACCTTTACCATCCTGGATTTTTCCATGCTGAGGTTTTCCTCAGCCAGCAGAACACTGGGAAATCTTGTTTTCCGTGAGTTTTACAGAGTTTTCTCTGGAAGCAGAAGGGCTGGGGAGAGACTCGGTTTGAGAGAGCCTTAAACTCCTGAAAGAATCCAGACTAGGAATGGCTAGGAAGGGATTTGAATCCGGTTCCGACCCCAAATCCCAAACTGAATCCTGAATATTCCATGGAAGAGATTGCTCCATGCCCTGGAACAGCACTAAAGGAGCCTTTAGGGGTTTGGATCATTCCCACCTTCACTCCCTCAAAACCGTCTCCTGGTTTTTGTCCTCTCCTGCCTTAGGGCTGGAAAAGTGGGATTAATCCAAACCTCTCCTGCCTCCCATGGAGTGACTCAGGTGAGGGATCCCAGGAAATTCGTGGCAGAATTAAGGGACTTCAGGTGTTGAATTCCTTGGATTTGATCAATTCCCACTGCTGGAATTCCTCTGCCAGGATTTTGTTGCTGGAAGGTTCTGGAGCAGCATCCTGGCCTTGGTGGCTGCTCTGGGATTTCCGAGGGAGGAGCACGAGAGCAGAGCTGTGGGAGTGGGAATTCGGGCTCTTTGGCAAAAACATCGACGTTCTCCGGTGTCTGTCCCGGAATTCCGGTGTTCTTCGCTGGCTGTCCCGGAATTCCAGGTGACCTGGGGTGGGGATGGCCAGACTCCCACTCAGATGTGGCTTAAACATCCTCGTGCCTGGAGCAGACATGGAATTATGGAATACCCTGAGTGGGAAGGGCTCACAGGGATCAAGTCCAACTCCAAACCCTGCACAGTCATCCCAAAAATCCGGAGCTTGTCCAAACTCCTGGAGCAGCCTTGGGAATGTGCCCATTCCCTGGGGAATGTTCAGTGCCCGACACCCTCTGGGGGAAGAACTTTTCCCTAAAATCCAACCTAAACCTGGCCCAGCTCCAGCTGTTCCCTCCCCCCCTTTGGCTGCTCCCCTTTTCCATTCCTACCCACGAAGCCAAAGGAAATTAATTAAAAGATTGGAATTTCCGACGCTTCCGACCAGTCCTCTGGAAAACCTGGAAAAGAGCCACTCTCGTGGGGGTGTTTGAAACAACAGCCTCGGTGAAAGTCAAACAACCTCGCTGGGGTTTTGGTGTTTCACCATCTCCTGTCAGACCAGGAGGAGGTTTGGATTAAAAACTGGGATGGAATTCCTGGCTGGGAATGCGAGGAGGGGCTGGGATGGAATTCCCAGACATTTGTGGCTGCCCCTGGATCCCTGGAATGTCCGAGGCCAGCTTGGAGCGCCCTGGGATAATGGGGAGCGTCCCTGGCTCGGGGTTGTTACTGGATGTTCTTTAGGATCCCATCCGACCCCAAAAAATTCCAGGATTCCATGATTTTGAGTTGTTCCGGTTGGGGTTTGGAGGCAGAGCAGGCGAGCTCAGCATCAACACGAGTGAAAAATATTCCAACATTCCCTGAGGGATTCCAAAGCCTTGGCCTCCAGCTCCAAAAAGAGCTCAGAACTCCTCAAATCCCCGCGATTCCGGGCTGGTGTCATTCCCTCATTCCGAATTCCCGGAGAAGCTGCCCCTGGATCCCTGGAAGTGTCCAAGGCCAGCTTGGAGCATCCTGGGACAGTGGGAATTGTCCC
>WAAG01009783.1:8842-19285 GCA_013390105.1 Tichodroma muraria | reverse complement strand
AATAATGGAGTTATTCCCTTAAACTTCATGATGAAATATATGCAAAGACAATATAATGAAAAGATTGCTCATAAATATAAATGTGTATTTTTATTTTTTATTTTTTAAATACACATTAATTTCTCCAACCTCAGAGGCTCCTTCTTCTCTTTCTTCTGGGGAGGAAAACGAAAATTCACAACATGCAAAAGGAAGGTAATTCATCTTCACTGATGTTGTCTGTGATTAGTACAACACTTAAACCCCACCTAATGAACTGACTAACTGGAAAAAAACAAGTAACAGGTATTATTCTACACAACAAAAACTACAAGAACATTTGTAAGGGTTAAACAGCGAGGTTAAGATTGCTATGAACAGAAATACATTGCAAGTCCTGTTTCATAAATATTTGTGTATTTATGTTTGTAAAACATCTGCACTGTTCGTTCTGAGGAAAGCATAATTATGACTTGATAGGCAGGTTAATAAGCAGCATTCTTTCACCCTTATGTGGGTCCTTATAAAATTACATTTTCTTTTATCAAAGCTGCAACTGTATGGAAACCTCATTCCTTCTCAGAACATGCATTTAACTTCTGAGCATATAGATGGTATTATTGTGTAAACTTACTTAAGAGGTCAAATCCATTCCTCTAGAGCTGTAGAAGTGTTAAAAATACCTATCNAGAGGTCAAATCCATTCCTCTAGAGCTGTAGAAGTGTTAAAAATACCTATCACAACACAAAATTTCTACTTCAAAACATCTGAATTCCCACGAAAACCATTTTGTTTAGTTAACCTTTTTCAAATAATAAGCAAACAAACAAACAAACAAAACTGCTAGCATTATAATAAATATCATAAAACTCAAATAATAATTCTGGGCATGTGTGCTTTCTCTGCCTATTGGACTTCAGTCCTGAGAAGTTCCCCGCTCTTTCACCATGCAGCAGCTCCAGACCTCTCACCATACAGCTTGTCTGCACAGTACTGAAAACATTTAGCACCTCAGGGACCCTCAGCTACATTACACATAATTACTGAAATGACAGCAAAGTTGGGAAGAACACTTGCCATGCTCTGATTAATTAAGAAAACGAAACCAAAGCACCTGTGGTTAAAACTCTTTGGGACTTCTTCCTGCCTCCAGTTCTCCCCCAGCACTCGTCCCCCCCGTTCCCTCCTAGGCTGTGGAACAGGCACTTTTCAGAATAACTGAGGGTGCCCTGCCTTTGTCACTCCAGGGACACCCCAGCTTTCCTACAAGCAGCCACAGCTGCATACACGATGCGGTACAGATCATGGACCCAAACCATCTGACCCAGGTTAGTTTCTTCTGAAGAGATCATTATTTCTTTTAAGTTAAAGGAATCCTCCTGTCTCCAAACTCTCTCTTCCCAAAAGAAAAGGCAGATCCTCCTTCCTATATCCGGGGTTTAAAAACAAAAAGCCTGCTCACAACCTGGGAAATTAAAAAGACAAACTGAACTAAACTATCACAGATATTTCCTTTTACTCAGTACCAATTGCAGTAATTTAACCTCATATTCTCTAAATTACAGTTTAATTATTTGTAGTCTAAAACTCAGATGGGATGTTGATCCCTTTATGTCTTTGCCTCATTCACATGCCTATGCTAAAAGCCATCACAATACATGGCACAAAACAGAGTAGCAAAAGAATGCTATTTTCACCACTCCCAATGGCAAAGGCCTTCTGAAACAAGTGTTTTTGCATACATTTGGCCTTCTAAGTCTGAGGTCTTCTGGAAAGAAATCACCACACTTTAACACCCTGAACATAAATTGTCAATTGACATCCAAACAGGCTGCTCTCTCACTCTTTGTCTGGAATAAAATATACTTAATTTTGAATTGTAAAAATAAATAACATAAGTAAGCACATTCTGGGAGTTAAGTGTAAATGACAAAAACATACGTTACACCAGTGTTTATACAGAAGCATTTCTTGAAACACTCTGGTTATTGTCTTTCTAAGCACTGTTACAATCCCTTGAATATGAATGACGCTTCCTGTAAAAGAAATACCACGAAATCATCCTATATAGCTGGCTGGAGTGTATTACTCTGACTGAGGGCAAATACATACACAGACCACTGAGTATGGGACTGAGAAGACCTGGGGTCTGCTTTTAGCTCTGCTGTTGCCTAACGTGCAGTTACAGCAGCTTTTCATAGGGAAGTCTAACATTTCTGTGTCCCATTACAACACATGCCAAATGGGAATAATGACTTTTTTTTTTAACAAAGCATTTTGTGATCAACAGGTGAAAACATAGCAATACAAGCTTATTTTGTTCAATCCATCAAGCTTTCTCCATGCAATCTCATTTGCATTACTCATGCATGAAGGATGCAAGAGAAAGATACTTCAGCATCACAGTGCTAAAATTGTTCTCCTCTGCTATTCCCTGCTGCTGCTGTAACATATTTTGCGGCCAGACTCCAGTACGGCTGGTGTTAAACAAACAGGAATGGTACCTACATCTGCTCAGAAAAGGGTTGCCTAGCAACTGCAATCAAAGGGTGTTTTACCCTCACCGATCTACTGTACTGTAAATTAATAGAATTTTCTCTACAATATTCTAACACTTTTAGTGGCTATATAAATGGTTTATTATTATTGTTACTATTTTTATTTTGTAGCTAATATGTTTCATTTCATGATCTGATTCAGGTAAAAAGCAGAGCAGCTAGAAAAGGTCAGATTATGAAGCACAAAAAGGTTCAGAGACTTGTTTGATGTAGAAATATTCTTTGACAGCTCATTGCATTTATTTACTATACCCTTTTCTTCTGCCATTTCAGAATCTATTTCAGCTGCCCCATGGGAGCATGAAGCCATTAGCCTGAATTATCATTCTGAATGCAAATTTCACAAGGTAACACCAAATCATGAAGGTTTTGATTCCTGTATTTACTGAGATTCTTTCCCTTTAGAGAGGTTACAGGTCTGCTATTTGTTTGCATATTAACAGCATTGATTTTCAGTATACCTGACATTACAGTATTCATTTATCATATGTGCAATAGCTGAATACCAGAAGATGTGCTGCAGAGTGCATGCCAACACACAGAAAAGAAATTAGTATCTGAGATATTAAACAGGCTATGCAAGCAAGGAACCAAATCAATCAAACACGGAGCAAAGAAAGCTGGTAGAGCCTATTCATCAGATTTTAGCAAGTTTCATTCCCAACCATGCTGAAATAGGAGCAGAATTTTGATTTAAAAGGCTTTTACTGAAGACACTGAAGCGAAAAAGCTGGGACTTACTGGTGAACATTACAGGTCTCATACTGTCCTCATCACAAAACAGCTATCTTTGCTAGCAGGAAGGATCAGAGAGGCTGGTAGAACCCAGATGTGCCTATTTACCTCCTTTCTTTCACTACGTCAAGGTGTACTTTCACCAGGTCTGCATCTGAGCCTGCGAATGTCCTGGTCTACAGCCAGCCCTCAAAATGTCCTTCCTTTGATGCAGCTGCCCTTTGCTCTCCATCTTCCACACCACACACATTGTCCATGTGTATTTAAATGGTACACAATTATTTAAATTCCTCCATCTGTCTCCCCACAACCTTCCATGTATTAATTGTTAAAGGGAAAATGGCTTTTCTATTTGAATGGCTTTTCTATTTGCTAGATGTAAGCATTTATTACCTGGATAGCAGCCAGTGCAGCAGGTTGTAATGCAAACATCCTGATCCAAACCAAGCATGAAGTAGCAACAGAGAGAAGAATATACTTGTACTCAAGCAGCCATCTCCTATAAGAGTCCAGGCAAAGCCAGGAAACAACAAAATGAGCAAGATTTCATTTGTTTTGTCCATAACTATAATAAAGGTGAGGAAGTTGAAAGTGCTTTGCTTAGAAGATTTTCCTTCTCCCCATTTCTTCTCCCTCATATCAGTGCCCCATGCTCCATGCAATCCAACATCAAAAGCAACTCCAGCAAGAACAGCTCCTTAATTTTTCTGCTGTGCTCGTCTCTGATTAAAGGGTGAACTTTAAGGTAAACAGTGCTTCATCCGAGGCCAGGAATTCACACAAAACCACCAAAATGACAGGATGAAAGGTGGACTTCTGATACTTCCAGAAACTACTGGAGGCTCGAGCCATGCATGTAGAGAATACAATTAGCACCATCTGTGCTTGCATCAGTTTTCATAATCTTAAAAGATGCACTATATCTGTGCGGTTCTCTCAGCAGAATTGCAGCATATCCTGTGAGAACAGCAGCTAAAGATCCACAAATCTGATGCAAGATTGCTTGATAATTGCACAACTGTCTTGAAAATTTACTTTAAAATCATATCTAAACTCTTTAGAGATAGGGGCTTGTGTGTTTGCGAAAAGACACATGTTAAACTATTGTATTTTCAATCCTGGAGAAGTATCTGTGGTAAAGGCTGACAAAACTCAGCTTAAAAATACATTTCTTCACACTTGATTCATCCAGCCTGGAGAGTCTTAGGGTGGGGATTCTCTAGAATGCAAACTGCTCCATAATCTCCTTCTTCTAGATACCACCTAGGTCTAGATCCACCACACCTTTATGAATGTGAAGAAGGTCCAAATGTGAGGGCACCACTGACTTACAAACTGGTGATGATATTCCCTGCTCTGTTTTCCAATTCCTTTTGCAATAATTTCTATTTCTACTTTTGAGGTTTTGAGACACAAGGTGTCGCCCTCCCTTGTGCATCGTTTAAGATTTCTCTACACTGAATTGGATCAAACATTAATCACTACAGTATGTGTAAGCTCTTTCCTGTATCATGTGTGAATATTTTGTGCTGCTTGCACCTGTACTGGACTTCACTGATGCCCTCTCTTCTCCAGCTGAGCTAACCAATAGATCTTTTCTGTTTTATCTTTCAAACAATGGATCATTCTCTTACTTCATGGGAATTTAATATC
The DNA here is from genome assembly GCA_013390105.1 of Tichodroma muraria. Taxonomy (NCBI): domain Eukaryota; kingdom Metazoa; phylum Chordata; class Aves; order Passeriformes; family Sittidae; genus Tichodroma; species Tichodroma muraria. Next base: position 14,359 of record WAAG01009783.1, on the reverse strand, counting down.
TTTGAGAGCCTTTAATGAGACACTTCCCATACACTTGCAGAGACCATCAGGGAATTACACTGATTTCTGAAGCATATCTTCTCTTTACAACTGCTGTGTTGGCTCTTCTCCATATGACCTTTAAATTCATATAAATTAAGGGCCACATGCCCATAATTTTCGATCTTTACAACAGTTCCTATTCAATTCCTCTGAAATACTGCTTTGTGATTTACCTTAGAGCTTTTTTATATTTTATTATTTTTATAACGAGGATGTCATTAGCCTCTTGAAGTCACAAGGTAACAAACTGGCTTTAAACAGCTGGTTGCACACTAAATTGTTTGGCTACTTCTTCACATTACTCGTAATAATGCCCTGTTAATTTTTCTTGTTGGATCCACATCTTCACCTATCAGCTGTTCAACTTGAAACTGATCTTTCCTGTAAAGGAGAATTCGTTGGACCTCATGCCTTCTGGAATGTTGTTAAAAATTATAAAGAAAATTCTGCCCAGAACAGTCCCACAGCAGCTAAATTTATCTTATTCATGTAGTTCTTTTTACAAAGACATATACATAAACATGAGTTTCATAAAAGTGCAGAACTGGTGGTGAGTCTTTTCCTGAGATAAAAAAAAAAATTAATTATGGCAAAGACACAAGGTAGCACTAATATCTTTAAAAGGTGCTTTTTGTTCTTTGATCTCATATAAAAGACTATCAGGAACACTTTCATGCCAAGTGAAACAGAATTCTACAAGTATTTTTTCCCAAGAAATACTCAGTAAATATTTACTTGTCTCTGTAGCCAGCTCTACCAGACTCTTCTCAGGACTGAGGTATGGAGTAAGTCCTTCAGGGGCACGAGGAAGGAGTGTTTTCGCTCTGAGAGCAGGCGGGTAAGGACGGACAGGTGCTGGGTGTTATTCCACCCAAAGAGTCAGCCACTGCAGCTGGGATGGTCAGAGAGATTCAGATGGGAGACTGGGATAGGCCAAGGGCAAACTGCTACACGTGCACAGCAGAAGGAGACGGGACAAGTTCGTACCTCGGAGGGTGCCTTGGTGGCAGCACGGCTTCTGAAGACTTTTGCTGCTCCGGTAACGCTTAATAGCGCCTAGCAGCCTGTCCTGACTCAGAGCTGAGCTCAGAAACTAAATCCAGCCTTCCCTTCACAAGAAACACATCCAGACACCTAAGTCTGCTTAATGAGTATTAATTTGTTCATGAAGCTGACAGGTGAATTTCCTCTTCAATCTACATTATATTGCATGTTCCTTTTGTTGGTTTCTGGGGAAAAAAAGCAGCAGCAGCCCTTATTTAAAAACAAACAAAAAACCCCCTCATGATGAGATTGACACAAAAGAAACTTGTTTCTCATCAGTAATTGCTTCCCCCTGGGCTTGACAATGTTTACAAATGAAAGCTTTTCCTTCATATATGGCTTGACCTATCATGAATTATAGCTGCTGCTACTGATCCACTTCTCCCTGCACACAAGCCTTGCTATCTCAATTTTGTACTGTAATTAACTATTTTCTGATGGCACATTATTTATTACTTGTCACCTTCAGCTCCCCTGGTGTTTATACATCTCCACATATTAGCAGGCAATTCAAAAACTGTTATTAACAATATTAATATCCTACGAGCTTGTTTGATGTGAGTGAGACATCGAGCTGGACTGCTTGACTACAAGGAATAAGGGATGGGGATTTTTTGGTGGGGTTTTTTAAATTTGTGCTTTATCTACCACATTGTAGTCTTTGTTCACAAAGATCTTAAGCAGTCAAGGAGGAAATATAAAAAAATAATGAGTAAATTTTATAACTAATCTCATTTGACCATTACAAAACTATCAGAGTGAAGCAAAGAAAAAGAGAATAGGTATAATTTTGTTATTTTACTCTTTTATTAATTATTTGCTCATGAAAAAAAAAATCAAAATAAGCCACATATTTCCTCCCAAGACCAGCTTCAAAGATAAATAGGACCTGTTGCACTAGAAGGAAAATCAAGATCAAACAAAAGAGGAATGTCATATTTCAGGTATTCAAACCCAACTGCCCGTATGATTCTTCCAAAACTTCAGGGTTGGGGTTTTTTCCTTACTCCTCTATATTCTCATTTATACCACAGCAACATTCAGTGCAATCCTTGAAGATCACGGGGACTTGGCACTAACTGAGAATTTGACCCAGGAGATAAAGGCATTCACTCACAGACTCAACTCAGTGTGCTTCAGAGCTGGTAATTAAAAACCTTTAAATTAAAATCCTAGCTTGCCACACTTAACAACCTTAAGCTAGTCAGCTTCCCATTTTGATTCTTGCTCCACATTTCCCATGATCTCCTGCAGGCCACAGGTACCAGCCCCCATCTCCTCCCCTCTTCCCCCAAAGAGCACTGGGGGCAAGAGGGGCTGCCTGCACCTTTGTGAGCTTGGGAGCCAAGGATCAGGCAACCCTCTAGTACTTCTCAGGCTGGAAGGACACCAGAGCTCAGAGCCCTGGGAGAGTGGGACAAACACAGAAGGAACAGGTGAGAGACAGAACCCAGTGGGCATGGGAACAGGAAGAGCAGGCAGAGCTGACAGAGGATCCATTTTGTTCAGTGTTTTGCATAAAATATCACTGATGAATAAAAGCATCTGCTGAAAGGAATTTGTGTATGACCAGGATGTTTTTTTTAGAGGAGATGATTTCAAAGACCCCCCATGTGCTGCACGGTGCTCACAGCCCTGGGGCAGCAGGGGCTGACTGAGAGAACGCCCAGTTCTTCCCAGAAGAACTTCCCAGAAGCTCTCAGCTAGGGACAGACCAAGCCTCAAGCTAAGTTCTGAGATGGCTTCAGGTATGCATAAGGGGACAAAGCAGCTGACATAACAAAAACAAGTTTAGAAAGACATAGATATCTAAATTAACAACACTCTTTAAAGGCTCCACTTGCAAAGCACCTGTAACCATCAATAAGTATTTTCTTTTATTATAAACAATACAACTTGAAATTATGTGCACAATGTAGTAATGAAAAATAAATTACATGCTGCCAAACTATTAGTGCACACTAATATAGTCATATTTGATTGCTAAAGCTTTTGTTATCCCAAAAGTCAGAGCTTTTTCTATTTCGCTAACCCATAAGAAAAAGGAATTGCCTTAGCAATGGTAACTTACTTGGGGTTGAAGTGCATGCAAAAGCCAGGATCTGCAAACCTCTTATTTCTCACTTACTGTTAATTTAAACCTAATCTAATCTACTTGTTTTTAAAAACTTCATTCAGACCCTCTGATACATGCTGGACTAGAAATATATTGAAAATTACAATTTTGCAAAGGTCATTTTATAGACACCCCATATCACAGCAAATTTCATCAGCTTCTTTTAAAATACATAAATGAAAATTTTTATTTTGTGTCCAACATTTAAACCAATGTAGTTAAGACACTAATTAGCTTTTCTGACAAATGGTGAATTTTCAGCAATTCAAGGTAGTGAAGATATTTTCATTTATTCTCTACTCTTACTACTCTCTTTTTCAGACATAAAGCTATGTATATTCATGTCTATTTTTTCCCTTCAACAGAAGAAATAAATTAACAACATCAGGAAAATGGAATTTTACAATGAGTTAACATTTATCACACCAAACCACTAAGATGTCTTGCTCAGCTGGAACTTTGCACATTCCCAGATGGTGTATTGGATTATAATTTCACAAAATGAGTTTACTCTCTCAACAGTTTCTCTTGCAATTTCCTCTGAAAAGTAATCTAAATACTTCCACAGTTTCTATTCCTACTCCCTGTGGAGTCTCCCATATCTTTTCTGTATGGCATTATTTTATTTTGCTATCATGGAATATTATATGTAGGAATTATGCCACTGAGATTCTCCTATGGCATTCTTTTATTCTTTCATTATAATATTTATATTAAGTTCTTTACAAGTTGGCTTTAAATTTTTTTATCCAATACATTTCACGCAGTTCATGTTCACTGTACCTGGTATCTTTAATAATTAAACTATGACTTGACATGCCCATGAAGGACAATGAACAGTAAAAATTTATCTATGTTGGCTTCTAGGTGACGGGAGAGCTGCATAAACCCTAGAAAGACAATAGCATTTCTGCTGTATCGTAAGAGCAACTCGGTGGCCTAAGGCCTGGGGTCAGGAGGTGACCCTGGACTTGGATATTGGCACTGGGTGCCAGCCCTGGAAGCAGCCTCTCCTGCTGCAGAGATGGGAAATGGTGGCAGATCCACTTTGTTTTCACAGTGCCCAAACCATCTGGTGTGCTGGTGGCTGAGGGCTGAAGAGGATGCAATAACAATGAGAGGCCAGAGATGGTTTGTGTTTACCCACAGTCACGTGAGGAACCTGACACCAACTGGGTTAATGACCTATGAGCAATGGGGGCACCACCTTTACCTTCCTGAAACAGAAATTTCTCCTTAGAGGCATCACCTGCAACAGTCTCCACCTGAAGGTCATGAGGCAGAGAGAAATATGCTGATGTGGACTATTTTAGAGTTGAAACAGGACATTTTCCTCACCTAATCTGGGCTCACCCAACCTTAATTCTATGATTCTATATTAATATAAGTATTAATATACTTATGTATTGATATATAAGTATATCAAGAAAAGAAACAGGTTTACAGCTAAATTACCAGGTTATATTGCTCAGAGCATAACCCAATCTTAAAAATGGGTTTTATTCTGCCTGAGGGCTTGTCAATGGCATTATATAACCCAACAACCACAGACTGACATTATCCTCCCTTTGTTCTCAAATGAAGATTTCTCACTGATTTATTGATTTTGTTTGTACAAGAGGAAGGAAGCTCATGTGTAATTTTTGGTGGTGGCACATTACAGCTCTAATTTAACATCTGTTAAACTGGAATGTGGCTTAGCTTGCTAAAATAGTCGCATATTCCAGAAGTTCAAAAATTTATTTTTTGCTGTGCACATACAATCAATACACCTCAAATAGCAGTGGACCAAGCTCACACAATTAACACAGCAGTTACAGTATTGCAGTGACACTTTGCTACTGCAGACCTCCAAAAGTAGCCCATTTTTTGTAGTTTGTGTAGATGCTGAAACAAAACGCAATTTCTGATAAGCATCACTCTTATTCCCAGAGATAAGTAATAAGAAGTAATGAAACACAGCCATATACTCTCAAAGTAGTTTTGCTAAGTGAGTGCAAGCAAATTTGATATCAAGCCAAACCTCTTACTTGGTTATAATCACTGTGTGCATGCCTATTCTAGCCACACAGAGCATGTGCAAGCTGCTTAAACATCTCTAGTTAATGACAGAACATCTCATACATTAAACATAAAAGTTTGCTTGGCCTTTACACTCCACCTTGTGCAACATCTCAAATAGTTTAGCATGCACAATGTAGTAAAGAAAAAAATAATAATTTAGGAATCTACAATCTAAACAAACATGAACCAGTAACCAATCATTACTGTTCCACTGTAATCTCTGCTGTCCACAACATTACTTCCTGGACATG
>WAAG01009781.1:0-35558 GCA_013390105.1 Tichodroma muraria | reverse complement strand
AATTGTGCTGGGTCTGCAATGTTTTTGTTAGGCAGTGTTAGGAAAGGTAGTACTGCCTGCTGCTTTTGCCTAATTTCTGTGTCTTTTCTTAGGCTGAAGAGATATCATCAATCTGTCAATCTTCAACTAGTAAAATAGCTTTTAAAATGGTCTCATCAGTATTGCAGTTTTTCTCAGTCCCTCCACCTTCATGCCTTTATGTATCACTTCCACCTGTCTAACAGAATAGCCTTTATGTTTTTCATTATCAACTTCACACAGCTTTTGTGCTCCACTTAAAACCAAGATAGCCAAAAAAAAATTCATCTCACAGTTTTGGTAGAAAGGAAGTACATATAATATGTAGATAACAGCATGTTGTTCGTCAGAGCCTCATTCCTCTCATGAAATATTGCAATTTTTCTGTAAGCCTTTCAGTCTGCTATCAAATTTTCTCAGTATCTAAATATTCAGAGACCATTCAGAGCAGATACATAACCCATAATTATGATTGGAATACCTTTTAAAAAAATTAATTACGCCAGTCACGGTTATACTCCTTCTACCAGCAAATGGTCCAGGCAGATCCCAATGAAGATCACTGCAGCTTCAAAATTGTTAAGACCTAAAACCACATTTAATACAGAGAATTACAGACATCTGAATGTTGCCCATCACCAGAAGTCAGGTGTAACAGATGAAGCATTTAAGTGGTGTGCTCAAGACCTTCAACTTAAATATCCAACTGGAGATATTTTTTTCTAGTCTTCCAGTTGAGTCAGGGAAAAGACAGACTTTTTTTCATGAGGCAACACATGTTCTTCTAAGCCCCTCTTCAAGAAGAATCTTTCTCTGTTATTTGCAGGGGGTGTTGGGGCCTCCCAACATAGTGAGTTGAATTAGGAATTAATTTCTTGCCCACTAACTCCAAAATACTGGTTTGACAGCCTTGTATATATCCAACATTTATTATTTGAGCTACTGAATGGGATGAATAATTAATCATCTACATGAGTTGTTCAAGAAAAACAGTTTCCTCCTATTTGCAGCTTCCATGTATCTCCGAATTCCAAGGGAACCTGTGATGCAGTCCAACATTAATAGTGGTATTTCAGCAAAGGATGTGCATGGCCACAGCAATCACTGCATTTTTGACAACTGTTCGTTCAGCCTGGTTTTATTCAGCCGTTCAATTCAGCCTGGTTTTATGTCCTTTGCCAAATTCAGGGCTAACAAAGCAGATCTATTCTTTATTTCCTTACACTCACTGTAACAATCCTTGCTTCAGTAGTTTCAGGATGGGTTATATATGTTTGGTAAAAATCACAGCTGGAAGAATAATTGGAAGTTGCCACTGCACACTGCCATTACACCTATGTATCTTCATTTTTTCACTGCTCATGCTTGCTAAAATGCCTTGGCTTCTGGACTATTTCCAGGTGCAGCTCAATGTGCTGGTTGTGACCACAAAAACCTCTTAGCAGTTTTTCTATTAATTTTCTATAAAAAGAATCTTTTAAAAAGGAAAATCTTGAAGGGACTGTATTTTAAAGGAAAAGCCCTCGACTTATAATTTGCTTCCCCTGAGCGCTCATTCGCTTACTTGGAATATTTATTCTGTTATTTGTTTGTAAGGCTTTCACATGGCTGACAGACTGAAGAAGAAAAGTTTTGCATTCATTGGATGGAAAGGATAGGTGACCAAATGTTCTAAATGCATTTTTAATTGCTCCAGCATACACCAACATCATAGGATCAGAAGTGACTATGTAACGAAATACAGGAGTTAAATAAAAGAATGAAACCAGAAAATAATAGGTGAGAGCACACCTGAAATATAACCAGGATAATCAAACTTGTACTTGCAAGAAAAACACTGGAATGAGTGCACACACAGAAGGATACAATAACCTATGTATATTGTCAGCTTATGTTAAAATGTGAGAGAAATACTGCTGGGATCTTCTAGTCTGTGATACTGAGCAGAAGTAACAGATGAAAGAAAACAACAAGGCAGCACTGACAAAATGACAGAGAAGGAAAGGGTATGCTCTTACTCAAGGTTCATATTGCTAAGAAATGTCCACAGAGCAATAGAAGTATGTTAACAGTTTCTGCATCATAATCTAAAATGCTTGGTTTTAAATCTCTTTTTAGGAAACTTCATTGTACTCGGAACTACATCCATCTGAACCTGTTCCTCTCTTTCATTCTAAGAGCAATCTCTGTTTTAGTCAAGGATGATATTCTCTATTCCAGCTCCAACACAGCTCACTGTCCAGAGGATCAAACCTCATGGGTAATAAATCTCATTTGCTACCTGGTGTAAAACTATTTTGTCACTGAATTTTCTTTCCTGATCCTTTTAAATATTTAGGAGTGCCGATATTTCAGTGTAGACAATTCTGAAGAGAATATAATGACTAAGAGCATTGTGTGTTAGATGTACCCAGCTAAAGAAGGTTGCAGCACAAGCAGGAGACCTTAATATTGTCTGCATGTCCATGAAGGACAACTTGTCATCAGCCAAGACAAATCATAACCAGATACAGCTCAGAATAAATATGGCCACTGCATTGATCAGCTGGGAGTGTTGAGAACAAACAGGAGTGCCATCAGCTGGGAGTGATTAGAGGCAGCTGCTCTGGAAGTGTTCCAGCAGCTTTATCAGGGGTGCAGGAATTGGACAGGTATCAGTGGAGGGAGGGAAATAACTCAGGAAATTAAATATTTGCAGGAGTTGTCTTCATTAACTCCTTTGTACTTTTGGGCTATGACAGAAGTGTTATCATCTGCGTTCTTGGATAGACAATATGTTTACTGCATTTTCATGCACAGGGTTTAAAAAAATTTCAATTCTTGCTGTTAAAAGACTGACCTCTATATGATATGCCCCATTCTCTGCCTTGTTGTTTCAGTCAAAAATCCCTTCTAATTTTAATTAACAAGTTACAACAAGTTTAAGCTTGTGAGAAAAAAAATTAAAGAAAATATTTTTGTCTTGGTGAAGCCACATTGTCCCAAAACATGAATTTCTTAACAGTGACTGCCAAGCTGTATATTGGAATTCATAATATTGGGATATTTCTAATGGAAAAAAACAGGAACTGAGTTAGTAAACCCCAATTAGGCAAAGTAGATAGCAGACAGATTGCATGGGGTAATCTCTTAGTCCTTGAGAGTTAAAGCTCTTAGGTCCTTGAAAGACTGTTCAGTGGACTCTCAAAATACTATTTGGTTTCTGAAATTTATTTCATTTATTCTCCAGTTATTCTTGGCTACAAAACCTTATACTTTCCTATTTAAATATGTCAGACTTTGTGGACTGCTGGCTGATTTCTGCTGAGTTGTGTGTGGGATGATCTGCACCAGCCTGGCAAGGTTGTTCTGTCTTGCACTGGCTTGGTGCTGCCTTTCACACATGACAGCACGCAAGGTTTGCCCCTTTTGTCACATGTGTGTGATGTTCTACAGTTCTGCTGCACTCTCACAGAGGTCTGAAACACAGGGTTCATAAGGCTCCATAAGTATGTCCTGACTCTGGATTACATGGAGAATTAATTTTGGCTAACTTTCCTGATAGAGACTTTCACTGTTCAGCATCTGCAAATACAGCCAATACAGAATTGCCTGCAGGAGGAAGAGAAAACCCTTTGATGCAGGGTTCTTGTATGTCAATTGAGAATGTAATACAAGGAAATACTGGAATTTATAAAGTATTACAAAATTTTCACTGCTGATTGTAAAGAGTCCTAAGCATAAAAGCAAATTTCAACTTGCTTGAAAATTTCAACTCTTCACACATTTTGAAATGCTTAATTTTATCCATCTTACATTTTTTGGCCCATTGCTGATCTGCAGTGGATATCCCAAAGTCCAGAGGACTCTTACCAAAATTAGCTAGCTTTCAAACTTTGGTTGTAGGCAGCTAAAATCAGTGAAATGAATTCAAGCCTTTGGACCCTTCCTTAGTTTTCTGTGTATGCATGTACACAGGCATCAATTACTTGGGATGCACTGAGGTATCTGAGACATCATGGGAGACTGATGAATACAAACAAGTATCTCTGAGGAGATCTGTGCCCTTCTGGCTTAGCAACTGGTGTCTGCATCTCACTTCTTAGTAAACATCTATGTTTAGAGAGAGGAATTAATCACTGAAAGTAAGTTACCTGCTTAGGTATTTGGTGTACTTGGAATTTTAACGGTAAAATGCAGGTAGGAACGGTGTTTAAAATGGAGAACTGAGTAAAGCTGGCAGAAATGAGAAATTTTATTTGGTTCAGTTTGTTTAGTCTGTTACATTCACCATATCATCACATTTCTCGGCACGTTCTCAGTCCATACGAACATTTTCATATTCAATTCTCACATCCCAGATTCCTGCTGGGAAGTACCAAAGTAGCAGCAGTCAGCACTGTGGAACATCAGCAGCACAGACATCTGAAAATTAATTCTGAAGAGCAGCACACAGACTATAAGTATCATTTTTTGATACATGTCTCTGTGTTTTGTTAACTAACAAACTCTAAAACATTTTCTAAAGAGAAAAAACTCTAAAACATTTTCTAAAGGGAAAACAGTACTTTTAAAAGTCCAGCCAACTTTTTCTTCTGAGTCTACTTAGTCATCGCATAAGGTTATATTTTTTCACTCAATTTCACATTTAGCTTTGAAAAAAATCATAAAGTAGTTTCTTTAATTTTTACTGTGTTAGGAAGCCATGTTTTAATACATTTATTAGACTCCTTGTAGATGATCATGTGATTTTATAGCCATTCATTAACAGACCGTTGCAAAAATGTGCATTTATTTATAACCACCATATTTTTCATCACCGTATTCATCCTTTGAAGTTTTCAAATTTTCTGAGTGAATTTGCAATGAGAGCCATCTAAATAATTTTTAATAATTCACTTTCTTTTAATATATACAGTAACATTTAAAATGTCACAATTTACTTGACTCAAGATAAAAATTTCTACTGGACTTGATTTATTGATATTACAAAGACAGCTAAGGTTTTTGGCTGTAGTAATCAAAATAACATGACATCTTTCCTGTGACAGATTTGATCCTTCTTCTCATATTTCAGGTGGGCTGCAAGGCAATTCTGGTGTTTTTTCAGTATGGTGTTATGGCAAACTTTTACTGGCTCTTAGTAGAAGGACTTTACCTCCACATCCTCCTTGTGCTAATATTCTCCCCCAACAGACATTTCACAATCTACCTGCTGATAGGATGGGGTAAGAACTTACACATCTTCCAGTTACCTTTTTTCTGTGTGTGTGTTGGTCAGGTTCAGTATTTCATAGCAAGGGAGTCTCAGAGCTGTCTCTGGTGGTGACTCCTCAGACTCGCAGGTTCCTCAGCTCAGCTCCTGCACAGGTTACAGCTGCTGTAGCACGGGAAGGAGCAGGCACAAAACTGCTGGAGCATCACTGCTGGCTTGATCCCTGGCACAGCCTTCACCTGAGCCATCTGCACCACATCCAGGGATTGCTCTGGTGCAAGGACTGCCACTGCAAAACATATGATTCAGATGACCTAATTTGTGAGGAAAATTAAAGTTTAGCTGCACAACCGTGAACTATACTATGCAATTTTCCTTTTTGAAAAGCCCAATAATACTGTCCCTCTGGTTTTGAATACATATATTCTATTCATTTACAGAAAGTGTGATGATATTTATATGGAACACTTTAATACTTCCAGTAATAGGTGATCATAAAACATTTGGGTGTTGCTGGGAAATGGGAATAAACCAGTGTGTGGACAAGGTTCCTTATGAAATGATTTATACTTTTATTTTATATTGCAGTCCTTGGAGGTGCATTGAGAATGCATAACTTGTATTTATTTCCATGTAAGTCATTCTGACACCTTGCAAGAAACCTAAGAAAGGCATTTTTTTGTGTATTAGTAATTATGGCTGCATTTTTATGAGAAAGAAACTCACTTCCCTGCAGTCTTTGTTTGTCATACATTGCTGTTGTATACATGCAATAATGTAGCTCATCAGATGGGCCTCTCCTCCCATTCTCTGAACTGTTTACTGTGTGCTGTGTATTTGGGGAATAACTGCTTACTAGCAGGCTGAACTTTTTTTTTTTTTTTGTGGACTTGAATTTCTGTTACCATTCTCTAAACCTCTTTGGCATTTTCCAGGAATTCCTACGATATTCATTATTACGTGGACAGTGACACGGATCATTCTAGAGGACACTGGGTGAGTGTGTGTGGGAGAGAAAGCTTAAAGCCCCCCCAGTGCCTGTGCAATCCTTGCCTTGGATATGGTGTTGCTCACACACAGGTGGTTGGCTGCTCTGGAGGGGATGAGCACAGAACTGAAAGTTTAGAGATGGCAATTAAAAGACAGATGTTTGGGAGCTCTTCAGCTGTGGTTTATGCTTGGTGTTTATTTGAAAAACCCAGGGGGTAGGAGAGAGCAGAGATAGGTGATGACTACTGTTGCTCCTTGGCACCCACATCCAGAACTAACTGCCTGGGAAGACAAAGTAATGTTTAAAACAGCAGTGGGGTCCTTGGGTTCAGTGATGCAGCATGTGCAGGAAGGTGCTGGGCATTCTAATTTGCTAACTAGCAACTCAGAAGGTTGAAGTGTAGATGACTTTGGGTACAGCTAAATAACATTCCCAAAAGTGAAGTGATGTAAGAGTATGTCAGATACACGTAGCCAGGTAAAGCTAAAGCTAGCTAGAGCTAAACCTGGCTCCTGGCACGTGAAGGGGAACTGAGACAAGAATTTTGTAGGAAGATCAGACTTGATCCTGCTTCTCCCAGGGAATGGGAGAACATTCCTAACTAGTGGACAAACAGTTTGCACAGTCCTATTTTGTCCAACTAAGTATTATTTTTCAATTTATTCTGTAATTAAATTGAAAAGTCATGTCCTACCTAATTTCAAGGCTTTCTTTGCAAGACCTATAACATGTAAACCAATGACAAACTCCTTTCTCCTTTGTTGTTATGATTACAGAGGAAGTCTGAAGTGTAATTAATCTATAATCTGACTAACTTTTCAGAGAACTTAGAGTATTTGGCTCAAAAGTGCTGATTCCAGGGTGAAAATTAAATATCAGTTTTTCAGACAGAGCTTCAGGTTCAGTCTCACATTTTCACAAACAAGTTCCAGGCATCTATAACTTAAATATCCCACAAGAAATGATGCAATTTCAATTGCACGTGGCAGTTGCTTTAGATCTTCCTGCTCCCCAGAGTTCAGCATTAAGTGCATGCTGGAGAAGTGCCTTTATGTGAGGTGAAACTAGGCTTGGTTCCCAAAGGACAACATCCTTCATGATGTCTAATGGTACAGCCCAGTGTGCTTGATGTTTTAGCTGATTTCATAGAATCATAGAATGTGTTGGATTGGGAGGGACCTTGAAGACCAGTTAGTTCCAACCCTCCTTGCCATGGGCAGTGATGCCACACTCAGGTTTCTCAGAGCCCCATCCGGTCTGGCCTTGAGCACTTCCAGGGATGGGGCATCCACAGCTTCTCTAAGCAACCTGTGCCAGTGCCTCACCACCCTTGGAGTAATCACTGGCGAGGCCACACCCTGAGACCTGTGTCCAGTACTGGGCCACTCACTACAGGAAAGACATTGAGGGCCTGGAGTGTATCCAGAGAAGGGCAATGGAGCTGGTGAAGGGTCTGGAGCACAGGTCTGGTGAGGAGCAGCTGAGGGGGCTGGGGATGTTTAGTGGGGATGTTTAGCCTAAAGAAAAGGAGGCTCAGGGGAGACCTTATCACTCCCTACAACTGCCTGCACAGAGGTGTAGCCAAGAAGAGGAAATGGCCTCAAGCTGTGCCAGGGGAGGTTCAGTTTGGACATCGGGAAGGATTTCTTCGCTGAAGGGATCATAAAGCATTGGAATGGGCTGCACACAGAGGTGGTGGAGTCAGCTTTCCTGGAGGAGTTCAAGAAATGACCAGATGTGGCACTCAGTGCCGTGTTCTAGTGGTGCTTGGTCAAAGGTTGGACTCAATGGTCTCAGAGGTCTTTTCCAACCCAAATGATTCTGTGACTTTATGAGTAAAGAATTTCTTCCTAACATCTAAATCTCTCCTGTTTCATTTTTAAATCATTCTCCCTTGTCCTATCACTACATGCCCTGGCAAAATGTCATTTTCTTTCTCTTTTTTATAAGCCCCCTTTAAGTGCTGAAAGGTCACAATGATTTCTCCATGGAACCTTGTATTCTCCAGGCTGAACAGCCCCAACTGTCTCAGCCTGTCTTTGTAGGAAAGGTACTTCAGCCCTCTGATCACCTTTGGGGTCCCCTCTGGACCTGTTCTAACAGGTCCACATCTTTCTTATGCTGAAGACTTCACACCTGGTCACAGTGCTCCTGGTGGGGAAATCAAGTATGTATGCTAAAACAAAGGAAATAAAATAATAGCAGGAAATGATCAAATGTAAAATTCTAGGCTAGAGCAGGCATTATTTTGAAGTGCTTTGACTTGTTTACAAAAAATATTTCTCCTCACAGGTCTTGCTTGCCAGATGATATTAATGTCAACATGATTTTCCCTCTTTTTTTTTATAGTTGCTGGGATACAAATGAGCATGGAGGTCCCTGGTGGGTTATACGAATACCAATTTTAATTTCTATTATAGTAAGTAAAATTTGGAGCATGAATTATAGATCTGTTCAGCATTGTGCAGTGCATGTAGCTATTATTCTTTACTGCTAGTTACAGATAGGCAAGAATTCTGTTTTAATGAAAAGAAATTGTGCTGCAGGAGAAATGTTAAACAGATGCCAAGTCCATTAAAATTTGTTGCCTTCAAAATTTATCTGCCTCCTATTAAATGAGCAGTTGCTTTTATTTGTGTGTTGTTCTTTCTTTAACATCTCTCCTGTTTATGAGCCTGGAGGAAGGGAAAATCTAATTATACTTTTCAATGAATTGCAGATTTGATTTTGTGTGTAAATAGACAGTCCTGCAATTGAGAATCTGATATTAGTCATAAAAAAGTATGGCTGTGTATATCTTTCTTTAATTGGTAGTCTACTGAAATATATATTGAACATGAAGTATTTACAAAATAATACCATTTGAGAATATTTCACGTTTTCCTGTTTGGAACTAATTAGAATTACTGGAGTAGTGTAATAATATTCCTGTTCACTGTAATGATTGTGTAATTAAATTTGGGCATAATATACTATGGTTATATGTCCATTTCTGAAAATAGAGAGAAAATTAATGTATTTTAGATATATTCGCTTCATTTTTAAAATTGTAGGCAGAAAATCTAAGGCATTCTTAGATTACACAAGATTTCAGGAGTTTGCATTATGCTTGGGCTTGCCTTTCAATCTGTGCCTGCTGAAAATCATTTTGGGAGGAATTCCTTTCATCACCATCAGAGTGAATTCTGCAGTTTGAAGAGAGAGAAGAGTAGGCCATACGTGTGAAATGACATAAGGTGATGTTTTATCTTATGAAGAAATGAGCATGCAACAGAACTACAGCATGAAGGGAATACTTGCACCTCAAAGGAGCTGGAGAATGGGGAACAATCCAGAGTGAAGAAAGTCTGTTGGAAGATAAAAGCAAAACAAACCATCTGGTGCTTACAGGAAAGTCTGTTCTCTGATGCTCAGTTCAAACAGCTGTCTGAGACTTCATGTGCCAGAAGGCTCCTCCAAAGCAGTCCTAGACCTGGAAGTGGAAGTTAACCCAGGGCACATTGGCAGACCTGAATTGCAGCTGGATCTTAGTGAAGACTGGGAAGAGAGTTGTGGTTTAAGCAAATGGAGTGCTGGTCAGGCAGCAAAGTTTGATCTATCCAACTGTATCATGAGAGCAAGTTCTGATACCACTTTGCACAGTGGGAATGGTTTCTGTTAATTCAGTGTGTCAGAACCCTCCCTGGCATTTCCTCCTGAGAATTTTGGCCTGAGAGAAGTCATTTGGCAGACATTCACACTTCATGCTGAACACACTTCAGAGTTACTCAGTTGGCTGTGACTGTTCCAAATGAATGTGCTGTTACCCCTATTCTCTCCTTGTCCACTACTACTGGCTCCAGTGCATGTGGCTGGTTAATATCCCCTGCTGCGTGCACTCAGCTGCATTAAGTCTGCAGATAAAAGCTACAATGACAGATTTCTGTCTGTTACCCTGTTACCTTTATAGGTAAGCCTCTAAGTAATCATCTGCCTGAGAAAAATATGTGTTAAGTTCAGCAAAAGCCTATATTTTCTAAAATTTTTTTATTCTTTTTTAAAAAGATGTTAGATATAATTTTCATAAATTTTTATTTCATCCCTGTCAGTTTCTTTCACTACCCTTCACCTGTCATTTCAAACAAAATGTTAAAAACACAGGGACATGCAGTTGTTATGACTGTGGTTTATTTATTAGAATCCTAAGTCCTGTGGGCTGTGTTATAGAAGACACAGAAATTAATTGAACTTGAAAAGCTCAGAGCCAAATTTTAGGAGAAAGAAGAAGGGTTCCACCAATACATGAAGACAGAGATTTATAGCAGTGAGACAGGCACTGTCTGGTTAGGTACCCCACCTCCAGATTTTGTGCTTTGGGATGGGGTTAGTTTAAAACAACAAGATTCTCATTTTCACTGTGATATAAATTTTTCTCTAGATTAATTTATTCTAAGATGTGTGCATTTGATGCAGCTGTTTATGTAGCTGGAGTTGCAGTTTTTAGAACACATTGTTGTTCTGAATGTGTGGATTCCAGCTGTTCCCTTACTTCAGCATGTACATGCTGTATTTAGTGTGCAGTTTTCTAGACAAACCAAAGAATCCAACACCAGAAGGGATGGTGACCAGAAGAAGGTGGAAGTCAAGGCTGAAGAAATAATGGGAGTCAGACTTAGGATATACTGAGTTTTATACTTCAGCTTTCTAGACTGATTAGGTTCTGATCATAATGATTTTTTATTCAAGTTCCTTTCTATAAAGTAAAATATGAAATAAAGTACAAAATAAAATGCTACTCTTCTGTCCTAGAGGGCTGTCGTGAGAATTAGGCTGCAGAATGAGAATTAGGGATTCAGGTGGACTAGAAGATCTCCAGAGGTTCCTTCCAACCCCAGCTATTCTGTGATTCATTCATTCATAATGTCAGCCAGCATCAATAACCAAGACAATCAGATACTTGTGAGAGGCCCTTTTTGTGCTTGATTGGAGTAGACACATCATCTGTGCAACAGTCTTCTCTAACCCTAATTCAGACAGAAGACACTGGAAGTTGAGGTGAGGAGCAAGGGAGAGTCAGAACTGCCTCTGGGCTTCCAGTTGTGAATCCCTGTGACAATTTAGGTCAGTGCTTGATTGCAGCAACCGCATCCAGTGTCCCATCCCGCAGGGAAACCTGTCCTCAGCTGAAGGAGTGGAAGGAGGCCATTTCTGAAAACTGGGGCTTTCAAAGACTTGCCAGCCAGAGCAGCACTGGTGGGCATGCAGTGGTTGCTGGACACGGCACTCCTGGTGCTGCAGAACACGGCAGGGTTGGCACTGCAGAGCTGAGGGGTTCTGGAGGGAGGTGCACGACTCCCGTGCTGGCTTGACTCCTGTCTGACTGGCTAAGCATTTCTTTGTGCTGCATATTGAGAGGAGGATTCAGAAATCCCCTTTATATTTGTTTTCTTTGCAGGTGAATTTTATACTTTTCATTAGCATTATAAGAATCTTGCTGCAGAAGTTAAGATCTCCAGATGTTGGAGGAAATGACCAGTCACAGTACAAGTGAGTCATATTTTTTGATATTATAGACAGAAACAAAATAATCTCTGAGATTTCATCTGCTGAAAACCAACAAATGCTGTGTTACTATAATTGCATTTAATTTAGAACTACTTTTAGGTATGGTTTAATAAATACAACTATGCTGAAATGGAGATAAATATATTTTTATCAAACACAAAATTCAATTGAAAATACTTAATTTCAGGAAGACCGGCAAGCTATTTTTGAATTTGAGTTTAATCCATGAATTAATATGATGATACAAAGTTTATGGAGAGTAATATCTTTCTTTTGATATATAAATGTTTTATTTTGACATAAGAAAAGTTTCAAAATCAAAACATTTTCCTTCAATCTCCTTAAAACCTTTCTTTTATTTCTAAAATGCGTAAATGTATTTTAAGGGCTCTAAAGAACTTACATTGTTACTAAAAATTTAATAATTAAGTATGACATTTTATGCTGATTTAAAATACTATCTTTATTTATCTGGAGGAAAATGGTTGTTTCTGGCTTAGATCAACTTCATTTCTGTTCAGACTTTCTTCTTTTGTGTTTTGGTTTGAACATCAAATCTTAAAATGTGTCTTTGTTTCCACAGCTTTAAAATCAAGGGATGTTGGGGCATAATTCAAAAGCATTGCTAAAATTGGTTTTGTTCTTTATTGCCATATCTGTTATTTTGTTTATTATAAGAGCTGCTGGATAAGTAATAATCTGCAATCAAGTCTGTTGTAGTAGTTCTTATTTTAAAGCCCAGAACATAGACTCTGACAGTTCAGGGTGTCAATATGATACCTCAGTGCCAAAACCTAACATGAACACTGAAAATCCAAAGCCATGAAAGTGGGTTTTGAAAATGTGCTCCTGGATAATACCTTCCCTTCATTTAAAACAATATTGAATTCCTATTCTAAAAGCTGATAAAAAACATGGTATGCAGAAACAAAGAATATTGTTAAAGCCAAGAGAAGCACTACCTTATGTGTTTTGTAGACAATGTGACATGTTTGATGCAAAAAGTGAAAAATTCTGGTGTGCCACAGAAATGTCAACACAACTGGACTGACAAGCACGTTTGTTTTGCAGAGCTACTTTGCTTTGTGTTTGCTGATTCAATTATCTAAACATGTGGGAGAGCTAATTCAATCTAGATGAATTGCATTATTATTTAGCACAATGGTCTACCGATAGGCAGGAAATCCCCTCAAGTTTACTTCTTGTGACATCAAGTTTTCTTTGCTTCCATGTGGTATTTACTTTTTGAAAATTAGGCATTCCCTTACTTTCAGTCCCATCATTTTCCACAGTTTACTGTAGCACTTCATAATAGGAAATATTCACATTAATAGTAACCTCCTCCTTCATTATTCAGCCCTGCAAATTCTTTGCTTTTAGCATTTGATTTCCTGATTAAGTTTGCATTTCTGGCCTTTAGCCAATACCCATGGGAAAGTAGATTAACTTCCTCAAGAAACTGCATCTACAGAGCAAATTAAAAGATCTGGGAGGCTCGTTTACAAAACTACAAATGCATTTTCTAAAATGCAGAGAAGAATAAGGCTATTTTGTTTGTCCCTTTCTTTTACTAAAATGTAAGTGCAGTGTAGAGAAAGTAGTATCAACTAGACAAAAATTACTAAGCCAAGCATGGAGTGAAAGTGAAATACGAATCTAAAATGAACACTACTCATGTGGGCCACCATTTTTCTTCCCTTCCTCTGAATCTGCTTGTAGCTCCTTCCATCCTTTTTGTTGTTCATTTTTCTTTTGCAGTGGATAAGGCTAAGTCTGAATAAAATCAGTTTTCCATTTCACTTGGGAAACCAGGAAATTTGCTGCCAGTGTCATCTCCTCCAGTTGTAAATGAATTTTTTCTGCCCAAGAATCCCTATTTTTCCTGCTTCTGGTATCATCTTTAGATGTGAGGGGTTTACTATTCTTAAGGAGCCTTGCTGTCAGAAATTATTATTTCCATGTAAACAGATGCAGCCCCTGGGACATTATGAACAAAGCAAGGCCATGAAGACTGACACATAAAAAATAAAGCTACTTGAAATACCTAAATTTTTCTGTTAAAACAGGTGAATTCACGACAACATCCTTTCATTGTTGGATCAAGTTATATTCATCAAGACAGTGATGAATTATGGAACTCAACATTATAACTTCTCAAATTTTATCTGATACCAGACATCCAAAATTGTGCATGACTGGCCCTGTATAATATATAACACTGATGTTATTAGAGAGAAATAAATGACAGATAAGGTAAAAGTAGCAATTTATCATTCCAGTATTTTCACTAGCTGTTTTTCAGAGCAGTTCCACTTAGTAATTTAAAGTTCTGTTTCCTTAACTTCAGAGTTAAGGAAACACTTCAGTGTCTTCTGCTAAATTTTGTTCTGTAATAGAACATTGAAAATTATTTAATGGAGTTTGCTTAATACCATAAGTAAAACTATGAAGTTGTAGTATCTGAGGCTCACGAAAATCTCAGTTGAGATGATTCTGGATTACATTTCCTAGGTACTGTTTGCATACTGTGCATGTGCAATGTGCAGACTAACCATACATCATACACATAATGCATTCACCTCAGTAGAACAAGAGCACATCATTAAATTTCAGCCTTTTCTCTTTCCTTTACCCAGGAGACTTGCAAAATCCACGTTGTTGCTTATTCCGTTATTTGGAGTTCACTACACAGTGTTTGCTCTATTTCCTGACCGCAGTTCCAACAATTATAAAATAATCTTTGAGTTGTGTTTGGGATCTTTTCAGGTAAATCTTAATGTTTTTATTCAAAAGAAGTTTTATTGACCTAGGAGAGTGCTACCTACTAACTAAGGAATATTGTCTCATTCCAGGGGTTGATTGTTGCGGTCCTGTATTGTTTTTTGAACAGTGAAGTAAGTCTCACCCTTCCAACTGAGAATGTTAAATATTGGTTTTAGTAAATGTATAAGGCCCCTGATAATTCTGCTCTGATACATGAAACTGTTTTAGAAGATGCCTACATTCCTATTAATGGAATATGTGACAGTTTTTATGCAACAGGAGAAATCAATGTAGTTGGGGAAGAGCTTTAAGAGCTGTCTACAATCTAATTCCTTGCAAACTGAGGTGTTAGAGTCTTCTTCTGCTATTTAATATGATCTAATCTAGCTCTGTTAGAGCCACTGTGCAATTGAGGTGCAACAAGCCTGGAAATACCATGTAGTAAGTATTTAGAGGTAATGTGCTATCAGTATCTAAACCTCAGAACAGCAACAGATTTTCAGAAGAGCTCAGCATGTTGTGGTTTTCAGTCTCAACTAAGAAAGATGCAAGGAATTCCTTTTGATTTCAGCCACCATGCAGTGTCTGACAGAAGGAATCTCTCTGAAGACACCTGCCTGCACAGAGAATTACCATTCAGCTTTCCTGAGTGCTGTTCTGGTCTTTGATATTCATGAGATGCCTGATTTTGGGCTAATAATTTGCTTCTATGCCTTAAGTACATGAAATAAATAGCTCAATACCAAAACCTAATGCTGCAGCACAAGGGTACAAAACTGATTTTTGAAAGTGACCTTAGGGCACCTCTTCACACACAGTGTAGGCAGTCTTTTCCCCAGTTATGTGACCTTTGTAAAAACTGATTGTATACTCTAGAGGGAAGGGATGCCATCCAGAGGGACCATGGCTTGTGCAGACAGAGAAAAGAACCTGAAGAGGTTCAACAGGGCAAAGTTCAAGATCCTGCACCTGGGTCTGTGCAGTGCTGACTGAAGGATGAAGGGGTTGAGAGCCATCCAGCAGAGAAGGACTCGGGGATGAAGAATGGACTGTGGGCTGGTAATGTGCACTTGTAGCCCAAAAAGTCAACTCTATTCAGGATTAAAAGAAGCATGGCCAGCAGGTCAAGAGAGGTGAATTGTCACCAGTGCAAGAAAGACATGGACCTGTTAGAGCAGGTCCAGAGGAGGCCACAAAAATTATCAGAAGGCTGGAACACTTCTCCTATGACAACAGGCTGAGGGAGTGGGGATTGCTCAGCCTGAAAAGGAGAAGGGTCTGGGGAGACTTTATAGCACCTTAGAGTATATATAGGGGGGATTATAAGGAAGATGGCAAAAAACTTCTTAGCAGAGCCTGCAGTGTCAGGACACTTTTAGACTGATATGCGGTAGATTTAGGAGGGAAAAAATCTTTTCTGTGAGGGTGGTGGGGACACTGTAACAGGTTGCCCAGAGAAGCTGTGGAAGGCCCATCCCAAGGCCGGGCGGGATGGTGATCTGAGCAACCTGGTCTGGTGGAAGGTGTCCCTGCCCGTGGCTGGGAGTAGAACTGCATAATCTTTAAAAGTTTGTATCAATCCAAACCCTTCTATGATTCTGTTCCTAGAGATCCCCATGTGATAGCAAATAGACGTGGAAAAATTCCTCACATAAAAGAGAATTTTCAGCTCATATTACGCATTTTCTTTTTAACACAGGTGCAGGGGGAGCTGAAAAGGAAGTGGAGGAGTCTGTGCTGGAAGCAGACAGCAGGCAGAGATTACAGACTCCACAGCTCGTCCATTTCTCGAAACGGATCAGAAAGTGTTTCCCAGCTCCATCGGAATTCAAGAGCTCACTCATTTATGCAAACAGAGACCACCATGATATAAATGAGCTTGTTTCCCCAAAACATGAAAAACTGTGGGGTATATCATTCATTATGCAGCTCAATGTGGTATTTTATAAAATGTACAGTTCAGTGCTTTGCTTTTCTACGTGTTAGTATTTGGGGAATTGGTTTGTGCAGCCAACCTGTTAATAATGGAGAAGCCTGCCCCATGGTTGCTTTTTGTTTTGTTCAAATGGTGTTCATATTAATTATGATGTTCTCTTGCAGTTTACTAGCCCTAACAATTAAAAAATTCATTTTCTATAAAGGTCCCTTTACCTTCCAAAATGGCTACAAGATCCATGCAGGGTATCCTGTTCAATGCAGAATTCTTTGGCACGTGTAAGGGTTAAGAAGGGAAGCAAGAAAATTTCTTACTTTATTTATACTTAAGGAAACGTTGCCTTAAGGATTAGAAAATTCTTTTCTAATTATGGGAAAATAAAATTTAAAAAAAAAAAATCTAAGACCATAATTAACCACACTGGGAGTTCAGTGTGCTAATCCAGGAAATCATGAACATGATTTACACGGAGGGAAAGAGGTAGTACTCCTAGGCTAATGGTATAAATTTCAGAGATTACTTTCTACAGAGTTTGATTCCAATCCTGTTACTTTCAAAAGTGCCTAGTTTAATGTTGGGTGCAGAGTGTAGCGCTACCTTTACAGTCCATACAGAAAAAACTACTATATTACTTTTGAATATAGTAGTTCTCAGTTGTTCTCTTCTGTTTAAGGTCAGAGATTTGTCTTGATCTTTCATGAAGGAATTTTCTGAAGTTTTGTTTTATTGCCAAAGCAGCCTGGCATAGGATAAACAGCCTTGGATAGCACATTACGCATTGAAAATACCATTTTTTACAGTATTATCATTGAAATCTGTGTCTAGGAACTACATATTTGACTGCAAAACACAAGGAATATTGCGGCGAAGTTACAACTCATATTTAACAAAAAATGTAAATTCTTTTAGGTTTACTCAATTCTATATGTATCTGAAATGATTTAAAATTCCATCCTGACCATGACTTCAGAAAAAAAAATAAATTAGCTAGAATCCCTAAAAATTACCGTAAAAGGCATAAAGAAGGAATTTTCAGCAATGCCAAGCCTCTTATGTAGCCACATTAAAAAAATAAAAAGGCAGAGAACTGACAGTCTTATAAAAATATACATAACATTTCCACCCTTTAAAAGAAATAAACCCAGTGATGTTCTCTTCCCATGACAACATTTAACTATGTCCACCCTACATTACAAGTGGGAATAGTATGAATGAATTTGCATGAGTACCTCCATACAAACCATTGCCCTCATATTTCAGATAACAGATTTTATGGAGCCAGCAGAATCCAAGGTCCCTACTCTTGTCAGATAAAGGGAAGAACAGCAGCAAGGGCATCTCTTGGCAGGCGTATTTGTACATCCTTGAAAATATTACCAGTACTGGGAATATTGTCAGCAGCTGTCAGTGTCCCTACAGTTCTTGGTCTGATTTAATCTAGCTATTTATCAGTCAAACACAATTTGTTGTAATGGGATTGCCATGGAGTCACACAAAGTTTTGTCAGACCAAAGATAGAAAGGGCCCCGTGGTTCACACGACTACTGCAGAATAGGTGAATAATAACAGGTGAGTGTTACATGACACCAGTAGGTATCATTTGAGTTAAACGACAATCACTCAAAGAACTGTCACTTACAAAAATTGAATTTAAAGAAGTTATTGATGACTTTCAGATCATTCACAATGTTTTCTTCTTGGCAAAGTAACTCTGAGCTTCTGGATGGAAGTAGGCTGCCCAAGGACATTTCCATGGGATCTAAAAATGTGCCCCTACACATGTATTTAAACTAAATATATTCCCAAAGACTTTAGACTGAGGAAACACAGCTAAAATTTAGTATGTTTCCTGGATCTCTGGAAAAACTTACCACAAGCTCTTAACTGCAGATGTATGAAGACTCACTGAAGCTTTGGGAGCTGCTTTTACGCCTAAATTAAACACATCTGTGCACATTAGGATTCTTTGTCTGCAGTGGCATTGGGACTGCTCAGTTCCCTGAGATGTGATGTGCAGGATGTTCTTTTTTCCCTTTAATTTCTAGGGTAGAAATGCGCATGTGACAAGCATTCAAGTGTGCTCATCTTTTGCCCAAATGAGGTTATGTGAGCGAGTTGACACACAGACAAAATGATAGCACAGAAATAGATGTTTCAGGCAATCATTTCCATCAGTCTGTTCTGCATGATGCATCACCAATTATATGTGTTTATAACACATTGTGTCTTAGAGAAAACTGTCTTTGTTCTAATTAGCTGAGCATGGAAAAGAATCTGCATTTTAATTATTTCTGGGTTATAAAAAAGAAAAGCCTTAATAAGAAAATACATTTTATATTGCAACAAACCAGCATTGTTTCCTTTTACGGGGTGCAGGTGTGTTTGGGCTTGATTCTACTTTTCATGTAGGGTGAAATACCTCATGAGAAATTTGTGGTAGGAGAACATAGAGATATCACTCGGTTTGTAAAGGACAATGTGGACATGCAGAGAATGGCACACAGGAGAGAGAGGTGTTGTATATATTTCTCTTTCAAAACAGTGAAAAGTACAGTACTTTGGAGAACCTCATCCCTCTATTAATAATATAAATGTAGATAATCTAATTACTATTTTGTGAGGCAGTTTAACTTCATAATGCTTTGTGGGGCAGTAAAGACAGAGGGCACTGCACTCACTTGTTTTTACTCCCAGAAAATTTCTGATTTCCAAATAATTTTATGCAAAGTAACAGCATCAACCCTATCATCATGAGCTACCTTTTCATGGACAGATACACATGATATAAAAATGTCTGTAAAAGGTGCAGAACAGTTTGACAAATCTAGAACCTGATCAATGTTTTCATCTTTACAACACCCAGAACAAGACAGCTTCTCATGGCTTTGTCTTTCATTGCATTTTGCTGAGGAGTATGGGATTAAATGCTCTTGCTTTCTGCTGTGGTGACTCTAAAGAACAATGAAATGAAACCTCATTTGGCCATCTGTCATCCCTAGTCCTAATTCTCACTCAGTCCTAGCAGCATCAGGGGAGCAAGTGGAGGCTGCAAGACAAGAGTAACCTTTCCCTGGGCCTCCCTTTCTTTATTCCTTTACTGCCTTTTTCCTTTTGGTTGCATCAGGGTCTAAACTGAATAGTAAAGTCTTCAAGGCAGGAAACCTAGTAAGAATGGTAATACAGTTCGCTCCTAGTACCATGGTTAATTGTTGTGCTTTACCTCCCCTGGAGGCACCGTTAATTCTGAGTGATTTCTGTCAGCATTACCTGCTGCTGATGCCTGAGGAACACAGTGACAGCTTGCTCTCCACTTACTAACCACAATTTAAAAATATATGTGGACATTGACTTAAATTTTCCTCTGCAGAGTCGATTTCAGCTGGGTGCTTGATAAACTCAGGTGAAATCCATCTGCCCTGGTTTTGTTGTGTAAAAGCTGCATGTTTGTCTCCGAGCTAAAGACACTTTTAAAAAAGTGCCTTCGACAGTCATCACAGAGAAATAGGCACTAGTTCAAGATGACTCCTTCCATGTGCAGCTGGGCATCTGAGGCAGGTAAGCTTAGTCTTCCCTGTGCTTACTATAAAATGAGCCTGGGGTAGCTGGCTAGTACTTAGATTTCTCACTCCATTGATAGAATCAGGTAAGATGAATCCCTCCAGAAAAGATCATTAAGCTGTCTGGGTAATATTACACAGATACTCTTTTTTAAGCCAATTACCTTGGATTGGCCAAACTTATCCTCCAAGAAATGTGCAGTGTAATCCAAAATGTCAGGCAGTGGAGGATCCTGCAGTTCATTTGGCCAGGTGTCCCTGCCTTCCATGATAAAGTCCACAGCCTTATGTCCCATTTTGATTTGCCTGGCCTCAGCTTCCAACAAATGTTTGTTGTTTTGAGTTAGGTGTTTGGTTTTTTGTCTTTTGTAGTGATGGCCGTGTGCTAAAAGAGAGTGTTTTAACCAAAATTTTTCTTAATGTTGTAGTGCAGGTAGCCAGCTGAGGAATACCCTATCTAAGCTTGTGATGGGACTGTACTGTAGCAGCAATACATAATTGGCGACAAATAGCGTTACAAAAAAACCTTCTACAGTCAGGTTGGAACCACCCTACCCCACTCTGTAGCCTCTGCTTCATGTCCTGATTCACCCTAGGCTTCCCTTTGCCTTTAACACGCCAAAGGGGAAAGCAACAGGCACAGACCCTCAGCAAACCAGATACTCTGTCTGGTGCAGGTTGATGAAATAAGACATTGCCAGGTGCATGTGTCACACAGTCCATGTGCAAAGACTAAGATGAATCATCTGCATCATTTGTCCTCTACTTTTTTAAAAATCATCTTCTGTTAACTGTGAATTTGCCCAGTTCAGCCAAGTGATTTGGGATAAAGTCCTAATTCAATCTATACAGATTTTTTTCAGACATCCTTAAGGAAAAATCAAGCCCTAAATATGTCTGACAAAAAGAAAGAACTGGCAAGTAAGCTGCAGGCAAAGCTGCTATGTGTGTAAAGGTCATCATCTAAACAGTTACTGTCTGTGTATGGTGATACAGGAAATACCTTTACCAACAGAAGTACCTTCATGTTGCCATGAGTGCCTAGATCAGCTATGGGCTGTCAGTACCACCCTGACATGACCAAATACAGGTTAGGATGCAGTGCTATTCTGTTGCTGACAAAAAAAAATAAAAAGTGTTCTAACGTGTATGTTACAAGAGTACATCAGGATAATATTTAAAAGGAACATTCTGTGATATGGTTTAACCACTCTTTGTTGAATCTGGTTCTGTCCAGTGATAGCAGGTTGTAGTTAAATCTAAGTCAGGAACATTTCTGTTGTCAGCTAAATAAAAGTGACTGAAATGTCCCAAACCCCTCTATTTCCCAAAGCACTGTAATAACTTTATGATTACCTGCAGCTTTTTTTGTCCTGGCACATTAGTATAAGTATTACTTCAAATTTCTCTTTTGTCATCTTT
Organism: Tichodroma muraria; assembly: GCA_013390105.1. NCBI lineage: Eukaryota > Metazoa > Chordata > Aves > Passeriformes > Sittidae > Tichodroma > Tichodroma muraria. The sequence continues at coordinate 14,133 of WAAG01009781.1, read as the reverse complement.
GTTATAACTTTATATCTGTCAAGTATGGTAAAAATTAAAGATGATGTAAATGAATGTGATTATTTTTTACAAAATGTACAGATTATGATGTTGTATAGATTAATGTGTGTAAATAGATTTCATACTGTAATTCACTATTGTTTTCTTCTGGTTTTGCTCTTTTGTTCTTTTCTGGTTTCAGTTTTTAATGTCACAAACCTAACAGCCTTCTCTGAGATGTTATATATAAAGCTGTGAACAACTAAGTGTTTACATCTTTATGCTACTACAGATAATGGTAGTCAATAACACCATAATGGACTGAAGAGGAATCAGAGAATAAAAATTTTAAAAGTTTTGCACAAAAATTATGTTATTTATTTTTTTTTAAAATTGTGTACAATGATGTAGTTTTCCTTCTGATTCAGTGGGTCATGGCCATGCTAAAGGATGTGGCTAAGTTAATATTTCACTTTTTAATTCAGCAGCTGTTAGACACACATGTTAAAGAAAAACAGCCCCTAGCTTAACTGAGGAATATGCAGCTTTCTGTAACCTAGATGCGCTTACAGGGGCACACAGCTAGAGCAGAACCAGGTGATCCCATATGTTGTGTATGGCACCATCTCCATGGCCAGCAGCTATTTTTGATTTATCGCGACTTGCTCAAAACTTGATTGCCCAGTTATCTGTCAGAAGCACAGGTGTCTGTCAGGAGTACAGTATAATGCAGTGAGACTGTGAAGTCTCTCCTGTAGAGGCAACATCATAAATCATGGGTTTTTTTCCCTAAAAGATATCTATCTATTTCTATACCTGTAATGGGAATGGGAAGAGACTGGCAGTGGTGTGTTGCTGATGGGAGAGAGAGTAGAGTACATGTGATGGAGGAGGTGGCACCTCGTGGGGCAATCCCTGCCCTGGCAGTGACACCAAGCAGGGACAGAGGATGGAGCCTTTTTTGGTGTCTCTCATGGACCAGAGAGTCAATCCCTTCCTGTGTGAGTCTCTGTGAATCACAGAAGCCACACCACCCAGAGGGCTCTCCTGAGCCTTTGGGACACCTGAGCTCTCATCCTCTCCCACCTCATGTGAGTTCTCGTGGGAGCTGCCTCAGTCTGGACCCTTTGGCAACCAACAGCACGGCTGCAAAGCACTTCAGTGTCCTCACCCACAGGCAATCCCTCTCTCCCTCAGAGCTAAAGGGGAAGCAGACCACCCTGATGTCTGCATGAGCTGCTTTGGAGCTGATGAGCCTGAACGTGCAGGACAGCCAGGGTGAAGGGACACTGGACCAGTTCCCATCAGTTCTGGCAATGGCCAGAAACCTGCAGGTTTCCATGGCAAGTCTGAGTCCTCTCAAATGCAGAAGTGGATCCCTTACAAACATTCTGGATAATTAGAGGAATGGTTATCCCCAGAATAGAAGCAGTGTACCGTGGAGGGGAAGAATAAGGGGAGTCTGCACTTCAGAAGCAGCTTAAAGAAGGAAACGCTTCTCTGACAACTCCTGCATGGTCACACTGGGCAGTATCAGCTGCAGGAATCTCTTGGCTCTGTACTCGGACCCACTGGCCCACAGGCAGCTGTGAATACAGCACAAACTGTATGTGAATACACACACTCTGATTGTACCAAGGAGCTTCTAATTGGGACACTTGAAAAGGTAAAGGAGATCAGTGGATGGGAGGGTGGAAGAGTCAGAAATACAATCTGTCTTCCCTTCATCTCTGTAAGAGAGCTGAACCAAAGAACTACAGCAGAGAGTTAGAGAAAAGGTGTTGCAAACTCCGTGTGTGTGTGTGTGTGTTTCAGTTAGGTGTGGATTGTAGAACGAGGTTACTTTTAGAGAACACCTTGCCTACCCTGGGCAGTGCATAAGCCAAATGCCCATTTTACCCCCCAGTTCCAGTGCCATTCCCAGCACTGTTCCCAGCTGTGCTTTACAGCCCCGAGGTGGCAGAGTGCTGACACAGACCCTGAGGAGGAGCAGGGTGCTCATGAGAGCCCATGCTCAGGAGCAGCAGCGCCTGCCCCCCACCCTGCAGCCTCTGTGCGAAGGCCGGGTCTGCGTGCGGCCCCTCTGCAACGCTGCCCTGCCTGGGGAGTTTGGGGGTGACTTCTTTAAAGCAGTCACTCTGGCAAGGTACAGGTCATTCCAGTTTGCAAATGGGTTCCCTGCACAATGTTAAAAAACTCCAGAATCATCAAAACTGATGTGTCCAACTGAATAAAAAAAGTGCTACCTGTTACAATCAACTATATTTTAATATCCTTATCTTAGCATAGACTGGGATATATTACGAGCTGGCTGACATACAATTTAGGTTGAATTATTGTATCAAACCATTTGATAAGTATATGTTGCATCAAACCATTAAATAACTATGTGTTGCACTTTTCACACAGGACAAATAAATATCTTTCATGTAATATCCTAAAAATTACCCTAGGATATTCCATTAAATATGGATATTGCATTTAGAAGACAATAGAAATTGAAATGAAGAGCTGTGCTTCATAAAGCTGTGCTTTATATTGAAATCTTTCTGGATTTCTCAGTTGGTGCCTTTGTAATTGAGACTGCTTCTCAACACAATCCCGTTAAGCTGTGAAATTCCCTGTTCAGAAAGGCTTTATTTAGTAATAGCCCTTGGCCACTGCTTATCCCTGGTTTCCTGCTTATATTCTTCACCTGCTCTTAATTAGTGCCTAGGGCTTTGCCTGCCTGTCTCTGTAGGATATGAAAAAGTACTGAGGAAAATAATGAGGGAATCAGTAAGCAAGTTTATAACGGTATAATTAGTAATGGATCCTAACTACAAGGGGACATTTTGTTACACAGAACTGCATTCACGAGAAGCAATTCGAAAATGAAAACATAATCTGAATAATACACAAAATTGTGCTATAGAGGATGTTTGTGCCTTAGCCAGGTGATGAATTGGACAATTCAATCATTCCTGCAGATTATGGCTTCTGCTATTCAGGTAAGTACCAAAATCATATGGCCTGTTTCAAAAAACACTTAACTTGACCTTATTATTCAACAACAAAAACATGAAAAAAAACCACTGTTTCCCTCAAACAAAAAACATCTTTAAAAAATCATTTTCATTTTGCCTTTGAAGGCCATAACATCCTGTTTCTTGGATTAGGATAATAATTTATCAATTTAGACACTCAAAAGTACCTTTTAGTCATGAAACACATGGAATTAATATTTTTAATAAGTAAGGGTTTTTAAAAAAATCTTTTAAAAGCCCAGAATATACCTTGATCAATGTATAGCTCTGGTTGCTTGTCCTGATGCCCCAAGCATGAACTGATAACAGCTTGAAAGACACAGGCAATATTGGGGTTTTTTTATCACTGGGGCCTAGTCCTTTTCTGTCTAACGTGAAACATCTCAATTAAGGTTTCTATTTATAATTCCCCTTGTTGACTGAGTGCAAAGCAAAAAATCCAGCCCAAGCACTGCTCCTGCCTCGTGGATATTTTGTGCCCTGCCCCAGAGGATGCCTTGCCTGGTGCCTGTGAGATGCTGCCATGGGTAGTCCCATGTCCCCGCAGAGGGTTCAGCAAGTCTTCTGCTGCCCCTCACACACAATTCCCCTCTCCCTGGTAGTCTGACAGGGCTGTGCCATAGATATGCTGAGGTTTTCCCAATCTTTCAGCAGTTTACAAAATTTAAACCATGAGATCCCTGATTTTATTGTCCCACTCTCGTGATATCCAATAGGAAGATACTTGACAACGCTTTCTGGCTTCACTGCAGTGAAATATTGAATTTAGAGCAATGCTTTCAAACATAATAATGGATTTAAAGGATGAAATTTGAATTATGACCGTTCTTAGATGCTCAAAAATCGGCAGAAGGTGTTTTTTATGGTTCTAGTACCTATGCAAATTTACATATAAGAATAAGTCAAATATTGACTGGCACCGCATAAACTGAGGGTGGAAGCTAGAAAGTTATTTGCAGTAAACAGAGGAGTGAGGTTTTGAAAAATCTTCATGGCATCTCAGGAAAATTCAGCTTTTAGATTCCTGTTTATATGGCTTAGGAGAAGTAACATGTTATGAGTCTAAAGCAGCAGGGGATTAGACGTCATGACCCATGCACTTATACTTCCTGCACTCCCATCAGGCTATGGGATCTTAACTGCATTAATATGTCTGAAGGTTTGGGAAGAAACAGGAAAAGTTAGAAAAAAATTTACAAACTTATACAAATCAGAGAGTTTAGACAGATGAATTAGTCACAAAAATCATTAGGTTTTGATCTGTTGTCAACTGCTATTACAAAACTCACTATTAATGCCATTTCAGTCACTTATTTCAGCTGTAGATTCAGTCTGGTGCTGCTCCATTGTGCGTGGATGAATGGAAACTGTTGTGACGTAGGTATTTTGGAAGAAATGTGAGCACTATAAAGAGACTTTTAGTCTCAACTCATCTTCTCCCTCTATTGTGCTCTGTATTCATCACAAGCCTAGAAAAGTTCTTCCAATTTCCTATTCATATACTGATCCATGAATAGTACAACTGTACTGCTATATATGTTCTCCAAATGTCTGGGCTGAATCATTTATTTATCTCAGCATTTGGCAATGTTTTCAAGTGGTTTTAACTTTCCTAATGCAATGTGTCATCAGGTTTCAAAAATAGTAGTTTTTTTGGACAATCTGGATACTGAAGTATTTGGTTGGCTCGTAGGGTGGAAAACAGCTTCTGACCTTCACAACTAACTTGTGTTTGACTGGTTTTCAACTGCTTTAGCACATTTGAAAAATTCATATTAATGCAAAATGGCAAATTAGAAGAAAAACATCAAGAAAAAGGGTGTAAAGATGGAGAATAAACTGAGGTCTAAATAATAAAAGGAAAGAATAAAGCTAGCATCTAACTTTGAGAAAATACAGTTATGCTCTAGGACAATGGAAGTGGAAAGGGAGGGTTAGTTTGGGGAGGCTACATGTAGAACAAAGTGTGTGGAAAAAAGGTTGAGATAGGAAGTGAGGAGCTGTGCTGAAGATCCCATTTGAGTCAATCACTACCTCAGGACCATTTTCGTGAGGAACTGTGAATGATCTTGCTAAATATTTTCCATTGTGTATGTGTGAAGCTAAACTAGAACCTAAATATTCAGAAACATGCACTGCATATAAAACCTTTCCAGTTTGCAGCTATGTAGTAGTTTGGCCGTGATTGGCCAATGTGTATTACTGACATTTGATAAAACCAATGAAAGCGTGGGTACGCCTTTTACGATACACCTTTTTTAAATGCAAACCCGGGAATCATCTCTCTCTTGGTTTCCGGCAGAGGCTCAGGTAAGAGCTCCTGCCGAACATTCTCTGCTCCCCCTCTCCCCACGTGGCCGTCGGGCCTGGGGGGGGAGGGGGAAGCAAGTCAGGCTGACCGGGAAAAAGGAAAAAAAAGACCGCAGAGCCAAACTCTGAGATACGTTGCTGATATCTGGCTGATGGAATTCAAGTTTTCTTCTCCTGAGCATGGTCGGTGAGAGAATTTNCAGCTAAGATACACAGTTTGAAAAATTCAGGTGTTCAGGTACAATCCATCCATCAACCGATGGTCTACGTTCCTGTCCTTTTATGTAGAAATTTTACACATTTTAGATTACATGAAGGCCATTTTTTGGCTCTCTACATATGAAAAAATGAAAACTTTTCTGAGTAAATAAGAGAATTGGAAAACATTGATTCATGTTCTAAGACAGAAAAGGTAAAAGCCTTTCACACCACCAGACCAAGAAAACATTTTTATACCAATAAGCTAATAAGGTAGTATATTTTGAGGGCATTAAACATAAGTCATGAATCTCGATCTCATTACCGAACTTAAACTCTGTGGCATTAACTGTGTCAGCTGATGGATTATGTGTGCTGTGATTTCCACAGCCAAAGTCACTAACAAAAAAATAATATTCTCTATACTTTAATATGTCTTGAATATTTATTTTGTGATTCTCCCAAACCAAAACGCAATAATTCTGGCTTTCACTCTTCCACTGGTGTCCAGTTTGTACCTATTTAATTGCAAATGTTTCACTATAGGTACAATCCCAGTAGCCAGCAGGCCAACTATCAAAGCTCAACACCAGCTAAGTAGGAAGTCCATTTTTGAGCTCAGCTGATTAATTCCCCCTTCCATTCTCTACTTGAAAAGAGTTAGCATTTGGTTTTGTTATTAATACAGTTTAAAGTTTGCCATCTGCCTTTGTAAAACCATGAATTTTGGACATGTTGAGTCAAATACCTGCAAGATGACCTGTGACCTATCCCAGCCTTAACTATGTCTCTGCTGTTCCTGACATATTTATACAGTCTATACTTCATGCCCCCAGCAACAGGCACTGAACAATCTTAAGAGGGCAGAAATCCTCTCAGGGAAGATATTTGTCACAAGCTTTGGCTGGAGAAACACCTATGCCTTGTGTACAATTCTTCCTCCAATGAGACCCACAGATGTCATGGCATACAGTAGTCATTTGAAGGAAATTAATTGCTGCTCTAAAATAAGTCTTCTGCAATATGTTTTAGTTCATCTTCTGTAATGAGCAAAACCCAAAAGCATCTGGATATCTGCTTACCATAAATTTGTATTGCTTTTAAATATTCAAATTTTCAGCTACTCTATTGTTGTTGGGGGTACAAGTGACAGGTTGGTACCAGCTATGAATATATGCCCATTTCCTAAAAAAGAACCATATTCTCTCAGGCCATTTCAGGTATCCAGCTGCACACATCTCAAGCTTTAAGCCTATATTTAGTCCTGAAATATCAGCAGAACTTAGGATGCTGATCTGGTGTTTTGCTGATCATAAACACAGTTTAGAGTAACAGTGTTTGCTCATCCCTGCTTATTCTTTATGGTTTCCATTGTGTAAATTATATATGATCTTGAGAATCCCTTATTAATACTTACCCATCTTACAGCATGTTTGTAACTCATCTTTTGCACTTCACCAAGGATGTAGTTTCTGCTTTTGCAATATTGTGAATAATTTACAGTGTTGTACATATTTCCCTTTAATTTATATATGGACATATTTGCTGACATTTGTCTCTGAATACAATATTTACTGTCTCTTGATGTTTTTTCAGAATTGCAATGGCAGGAGGAAAACAAGATCAGAGCTACAGCTGAGACAAGACAGTCATGGCACCTTGAGGGAAGAAAACAGATTGGAACACCGAGCCAAGAGGGCAAGCGCCCGGGCAGGGAGCTGGAAGACCAAAGCATGTCAACATGCAGCAGGAATGAGCCTTGAGCACCCATCCTGCCACGGGCTGGGCCAAGGAGACACCACAGTGCCTCCCACAGCCAGGTCTGCAACCCTTTCCCAAGTGATCCTGGTGTTTACATAGATTGACAGCCCACTAGAAGAGCGTAAGGAGAGAGCTTGGATCAGCTGCACCAGTGCTTAGGGAGCTCTTTTGAAGGCTTAAGCTGACTTTTGTTCAGTGAGGGATTAAATCACCCTAATCTTATCTGAGGCCATTGGACAGCAGTGCAGACAGCCCCAAACCTGCAGTATGACCTCCCAGCTGTGGGTTCCAGCAGGATCTCTGGCTCATATATCAGAAAGTCTCACTATCGTTGCTCAAGTTTTCTGTTTATTCTTTCAGATATCTCTTTGCAAATGTTTGTTTTAATTTCATGTCAGTTTCTTAAATCAAGATGGCTTTTATCACGGTTAATTACTATGAACTTAAACTTGAGAGATACTTTGAATACTCCTACCAGGCCTATGACTTTGTTGCTGTAGAAGAAGAGATATTGAGTAAGTTAAAAGCAGTCTCAGAGTTTGAGGATACAGAACCAGCCAAGATGCAGACAGCCATAAGGCCCAAATTTTGTTTCTTCTTTTCTTGGTGAATAATAACTTGAAGAAAACTTATAGCTGAATTTCAATTGACAGTTAACAAGCAGTTAGACAAATCCATCTAGGTCCCAGTATCACTTAGCATTCTTTAAAAATCAGACATTGTAATGTAGATGAGGAATTCAAACAAGTGGAGAGAAAAGCCCACTAAATTTTCCTTGCAACCTCCAATGCAAACCTATTTTTAAAACAGTTCTATGTTATGGGTGGACAATAAGAACAGTAGTCTACAGCACTATTTGTACACAATTGTAATCCTGAATGACATTTACATTAATTTCTGCTTTTTTCTAAGCTTTATTTCTCATATGTAATATTTCTTTTGTCTTTTCCTGTGTCAATCCAGTACCCCAGCAATATTTTTCGTGATTTATGACATGATGTTTAGTACCAAATTAACAAACCCCAGAGATGATGGCTGGACACTGAAAAATAGGATGGAAATCACTGGCACAAGACACTGAATCAGTGCAGAAGTTTCTGTGCAGTTAATGAGTGCACTTGAAAATGGTTCAGTGTATTTAAAGTATTTAAGGATTCAAATGCAATAATTGTTACTAAAGCCATGTCTTGGATGGGGAAAATTAAGAAAGCTTGGACTTCACTTTCTCAAATCAGCAGTGATGGAAAGACACAGATTTGCTTACAGATAAATTAGTGTTCCAGAAATAGACATCTATATGGGCTTAAATGTACACAGTTCAGATTCTCATAAATTTACTTCAAATACCATTTTACTCCGAGAATCATTCAACTGGGTTCTATAAGATGTCCCTACAAAGGGAAATAATTGGCATAAAATAAAGACTGCAACTGCCTGTTATAAACTGAGTATATGTCTGCTAGTTTTCAAGAGGGTTTTTCTGTTTATTTATTTATCTGGAAACATTTCTGAATGCATTGCTATATCATAGAGAGTACAGCATGCCATACTAGATCAGATCAATGACCACATACTGCAAAAGTTTCAGGAAAAAAAAACATCAACGTTTTTACTGTACAACCTCTGCTTGGTCTCTTTCTAACCCACAGTTCCCAACTCACACCCAGACACGTGTGATGACACCATGTGCCGCCTTTTAACTCTTCTCCAGCACCCTCCTGAGACTGACTCTCTGTTTGCCAATCCTACCCACTGTAAACTGCCCTTTCCAAAGGGTAACTTTCTTTTCTACCCTGTTTGTTGAGCTGATCAGTGCATTTTCTAAGTTCAGTAGTTCCTTGCTGTATAATACAATAGTTGCATTAGTTTGAAGTCTCCAAATTAAGGTATTGCATTTCCTTACTGAATTCTGGTCTGAAGCAATTCCCTGGGCAGCTCCATGCTGCTTTCCTGCACACCGAGACATTCTCTTGCTATTGCTGTGGCTGAAAGTTGCTCTTTGCCCTTCCCCAACCCTTAAGATAGCAGTTCCCAGGCTGTTTACACAGATTAAATCAATCCCATGAACTGATGATTTTGTTCAGGATTTCCACTCACAGAAGAATAAAAAGCTTCACACATTAAATGTCTCAGACTCTACTATTTCAGAAACCTTACAGGTTTGCAAGAACAAATAAAATTGCAAAAAAACAATTGAATGTATTTAATTATAGAAGTTTTCTTTGGCTCCTTCATCTCAATTTCAATGGAGGTGGAATTAACTTTGTGAAGTTAAGATGAAGTTTTAAGATTCCTGCCTTCTCTTGCTTTTTGCCCTCTATATAAAAAGGACCAAAAGCCAGAATTTTCATATATTCGTACAAGCAAGAAAACCTTGTTGTACCCATTTGTCTGTTACAAAACCTTGCTTGTTTGTTTCTTGCTGTTGTCTTATAATACTTATTTTCCCAATAAGGAAAATTTTCTCTTTGAAAGTGTGTAATGGTTCCCATTTTATACTTTTATTCACCTATTTTTTGGCTTTCATATATCATGTCCTTTTGAAAATGGTTAGTAAAACCTTTTGTAGCATCATATGAATAATTTTCAAAGCACATTTTTTGTCAGATTCAAAGCTGTTTTCTGCCTGTGAGGCTGTAAAAAGATCTAAAGATACCACAGGTGGTGAAATTGAAACAAAGCTACTTAATTTGACTAATATCCCTTTCCCTAATACATAGTGTTTAGGAGGCATTGCATTCATATCCTATTCCATTCATGAATTAATCATGGGCATGTTGGCTGTGTTTGTGGGTTTCATCTCACAGTATTTATTTCTGAGGGTGACATCCAGAGTTCAAATAATGCGGCATACCCCAGGTACTGCCAGCTCTGAGTGATCTTGTGGAAAGCCCAGCTTACTTCTGTGTGGAGCTGAAAGGGATAATTGAACTGCTTCTGTTTGAATGGAGCAAGATTGATCAGGCAGTTAATTAAGCAATCAAACTGTTTGGTTAATGATCCTGCAGGGGCTGTCAATTTTCATTACATGTTCGATTAGTTTCACTGAAGCGGAGCCGAAAGCTGAGGGTTGGTTTCTGCCTCTCTCTTCAGAAGCAGGAGCAGGCAGGTGGTGCAGAGCAATCTTCACAAGATCCTGTGCCAGCAGCAAGGGAAAGGAATGGCAATGTTTTAGCACAGACACGAGAGGTGCTGCTGATCAATCTCACCTTCTCTCTGGTACCTTGGCAAAGGCACCGTTCTGTCTATGGATGTCTATGCCAAAAGAAAATCACCCTGCAAAAACATGGTTATTTTTATCTTGGAGCAGTTCCAGGCTCTGTTTTATCATGTTGCCCTGCAAATGGTTAACTTGGCACACTGAGAGCTGTCAACAAAGGAAAGGGGATGGGAAAAGGGGACCAAAAGCTGCTTAAGCCGAAAAGAATGACTTGTCTCTCTGTGTCCATGTGTGGGGACAATATAAAGTCCTACCTGTGGCCTTTTAGAGGAGCTGCAAATTGAATCTCCATAGAATAGGAGCAATTGCTGAAGTATGAATATAGGGAAAATTTAGTAGTTTCAAGAGAAAGGGCTGGAAAATGAATGATAAAGAGACAAATCGAAGAAAATTAATTTTAGCAAGTGAGAGATAAGAATATACTAATATTTAATGATAAAAATGTGCAGTGCATGAATAATTTAGACTTCTACCAAGAAAGGGAATACACCCAGGTGTAGACACCCTGTTATGCACAGTGATGAAATATAATTTATATACATTTTTTGTGGCTCTATACTGTCTCAAACAAGCATGTCAGAGCACTTGGAAAATATCGGTTAATAAATTCTCCCAGTTTATTACCTTGGTAGAACTAATCACATCTTTCCTAGGAGAAAACTGAGTATTTCTCATATGCTTGGATCATACAGGAAGTCTGTGGCAGTCCAGGATATAATCCAGATCTTCTGAATATCAGCCCTGTATTTAGCTATAAATTCAGCTTTCCTTAGACTTGGCTTGTTTTGAGTCATATTTTGTAATCCAAAAGAGCCTTCTTCTCCCGCCTCCTTCCCACCACTGAAAAATTAAAAAAATAAAAAAGAAGAAAATAAAATTTAAAAAGAGCAAAATTTAATTCAAAAGAAGATTAACAGCATGAATTTTTGGAGCTGCTGGTAAAAATTTGCATGGAGATGACCCCAAATTTACCAGCAGACCGGCTGGCTTGGCGCTGAAAACCAAGAAAGAATGCAGAAACTTCAAGAACTATACAGACATTTTTAAAAATTTTAAATGGACGTGTTGCAGGGTTGCATGCAAACTGTATGTGATGAGACATCATCTATTCCCTTTCTGGATGGCAAGGTCAAATCAGCCATTTGTCTGGTGGTTTTCATCTGTTCATGAAATATATGCCAGTTTACTAAAACTTTTGTAGACTGACTTGGACTACTCTCGTGAAATCATTTTTGAGAAGAGACATAGTCTGTGTAACCCTCTTTTTTGAAAGATGAAAAGTTTTACTCTCTATTCATTCCTTATCTGTCACCAGTTTATCAGCCTGATAGAATCTCTCAAACCTGACATTATTCAGAGCTTTGGAAGAAAAATAAAAACAAATAAAAATAATAACAAAAAAAATTATAACATTGCAACTTACCCTACAGTCCACACTGGAGTCACCCCAGAATCCCTTCTAAATTTGGTTTCTTGATATTTCACCTCTATCTTACATTTTTTAAAAAAAAATAAAATTAATTGGTTAAAATTATTGTCCACTGAATCTTGAATTTTTGTTGAAAAACCCCCAAAATAGTTTGTGTTTTATGACACCTTCTAAAATTCAAAGATCTAGGCAGATACATCCCAAATACTGGCTTACTCCTAGGCCTATCCTGCTTTTTAAGCACATTGTTAAGTTAAAGTTACTGAGCACATTGCTACAGCAGCATAAAATGTCTCAATTGGAAACCCACATTTTCTGAAATCACTGCCCAAGAGCTGGGACAGTGCTGTCAGGCACGTGGTGTGCCTCTTGGGGATGGTTCTGTGCAGGGCCAGGAACTGGGCTTGATGATCCTTATGTGTCCTTCCAGCTCAGGTGATTCTGTGATTCTGTGATCAGCTGATGTCTGAGCTCATCAGGGTACCTGTCATGTATCACCCAGAACCTCCTCTGCCTTTCTGGTCCCAGTGCCTTTGCTGATCACGGCTGGCCTTCCCAGTTGTGCTCGACTGGAAGTGCAGTGCAGAGAACTTGGCAAGCTCTCTGTGAAAGGGATGCATTCCAGCCTAAGGAAAGCAGGAGTTTATCATTAAAGACTTCATAAATAATGATTTGCTCATAAAGAACAAAAATGGAAGTAGAATTGCTTGGAAACTCAAGAACATTTCAAATGGCAGTAGCCATGATACCAGCATCTGAAATACATTTAAATTGCTGTAAATGTTGTGGATCAAGGATCACTAAATTGCATACTGGAAGAAAGCTAGTGATATAAAAAGTAATGAAAAGAGCCAGAACTGAACATTAGTAATTTTCTTCATAAAAAGCAAGTTTCCATGACTCATTCATATACTATCAATTACATGTGTTTAGAGGCTGAATTTTAAGATTAAAATAGTCCACTAAATTTAACTGAGCTGTTATCTTTATATTTTTGCAGAAATGTTTTCCCCTGGCAGTTGCAGAGAATAGAAAGGTGGTTGTGAGCTTGGGTTATGATAACATCCACCCATAACCTGCATTTACTGCTTATATAAATGTACGGATAACATTGAGGATTCTTCCATTCTTCAAAATATTCGTTGCCAAGGTGACACTGTTTAATTCTCATCTCCAAAGAGCTTCAGTTTTACAGATGCACCTTCAGTCTTTTCATAGAGATGTTATTTCTGTGCAGAGTGAACCGAGCTTCCTAATGAGTGTGATGTTTCGAGGTGGTTGCAGCCACACCAGCACATGCGAGACATGATGATTTTCCTTCCCTCAGTCTTGGTTTGTGCTCACCTGTTAGAAACTTCATGGAGAATAAGAACATAAATGCCATATTGAATTGACCCAGAGATCAGCCCAGGTGATTAGCCTGCCTCTGGCAGGAGCTTGTGGTGGATGCAGGAGGAAAAGGAATGGGAAGAAAACATTGTGTAAATGTATTCTTTTCTGTTTCTTTGTCTGTTCTCCCAGTTTCCAGCTTATCATAAGCCTGGAAGCATCTTGAGTCAAAGTTGTATGCAGTGGTAGTACTCAGTGTTAGACTCGTCCTCCATTATCTGAACACGATGTCATCTTTTTGACTGCCACAGCGTCTTCAGAATCTGAGTACTACAGTTTTGCTATGCATTGTCAGGAAAAGTAATTATTTTTATTTTAACACTGTAACTTAATTATCAAATTGTGTGTCCCTTAAATTTTCTGTGATGGGAAGTCATGAATCACACTTCCCTTGTTGCCCCACTGACAAGCTGGCTCCAGAGTGATGACTGCCTCTCTGCAGTCATCACTCTTCTGAACCAGGTAGTGCCTGGAATCTGTCCTGGGTTCGGCTGAGACTGAATTAATTCTCTTCATAGCAGTCTGGAGGGTGCTGTTTTGGCTTTGTGACCAAAACAGCGTGGATGACACAGGAATGTTTCAGCTGTTGCTGAGCAGCCCATACACAGCATCAAGGCCTTCTCCACTTCTCACTCTGCCTCACCAGTGAGAGCTGAGAATGCACAACAGGTTGGGATGGGACACAGCCAGGACAGGTGACCCCAGCTGACCAAAGGGATGCCCCACACCACATGATATCTCAGTAATAACAGCTGGGGGGAGAAAGAAGAAGGGGCTACATCTGGAATGCTTGTCTTGCCAAGTCACTGTTATGTGTGATG
>WAAG01009776.1:0-29834 GCA_013390105.1 Tichodroma muraria | reverse complement strand
AAAAAAAAACAACAAACAAAAACTCCCAAAAGCCCCAAAGAACAAAAGGAATGCCAGCTCCTGTAGTCTTTATAATGTGTGCAAACTCTTGCCATGAGGCTGTAAGCAATATATGAGCAGCCTGCATCTCACCACTTCTCTTTTACTATTCCTTTCACTGGCCCAGTAGGAACAGAAATCCAACTGGATCAGTGGGAGCAACTGCATGTTTCCAATTCCATTGTCATTTTTGATTCAGGACACTTTTACTTTGGCTCAGTACATTACCCAGTGCATTTAAATCTATATTTAGTTTCTTGTAAAGGAGAAGCCCAGGCACACAAATCCCAGCTGTAGTAGATGTTTTGACATGCACGCTGTAAACCAGTGATTAGCAAGCTTGTAGTCCCCACAAGCCAAGATGAGTTATCCCGCTGTGATTCTCTTGGATTTGACATCATGGGATCCTGTGATGCCAAGTGGCCGAAAATTACAGGAACTGTAATTCATCGGCAAGGTGAGGACAGCTTTCAGGGAGATACCACAACATCCTGTCACTTTGGAAATTCTGGCTACATAGCTGGGAAGCTACAACTTGCTTAACTTCTGGTTCTAATTCTGGCTCCCAGATGTGTGGCTCCAGCTCTAGAGGGCTAGCATGCAAATCTGCAGTGCCAGAGGGACTCAGGAAATGTTGGTGTGTGTAATGCCAGCCTGTGGCCTTGCACCTCAGAAACACTGAGCACGCTCCACTTCCAGTGGAGTGACTTTCTTTCTGAATAGAAATGAGAAAAAGCACATGCAACATAATGTTTACTTCTATAATGTGTCAAATAGAAAATACAAAATGAGAAAAATTGCACTGTAATTTTTCAATTAGCTGAAATAAAAAACAACCCCCCAACACGAGGGTGAAGGGGTGCTTTGTGTGACAGGTTGTAGTTATCCTATGCATGAGTATTGCAGGCAAATCAAATCCAAATGGATTAAGGACAGCCAAATTGCTAAAATAAGACTCATAATAATAAAAACCAGCCCAAATGAATCATGGCCTGTATGGATAGAGTGGTGAATCACATTCCGTGACAGAAGAGGGTCCCTAAAAGTTTTGTGACTCTGTATCTTAATAAAAAAATAATTTCACAGTGGAACTATTGGACATCAAAATGACAGCTATGATGCAAAGCTCTCTGGATACTACTCTGTGTTTAATAAATAACCTCAGAATATGATGCTCAAGCATAGGAAATTCCCTCCCGGGCCAGACCAGCGGGGTGTTTTTGATAGCACAGAAAGGAGGAGCTTTTCAGGACAAGCCGTGGGCCTGGGCGCTTTCTGAAGCCCGTTTCCCTGGTTTTCCCATGGCACCCAGAGCTGTTATGCTCCACTGTGAGGGTGGAGAGTCCATCCCTGAGGGTTCATTGGTGGTGCCTGGAGCACCAGAACTTTGTAACTGCCCCACTGATGTTTTCAACTCTGCTTTGCATGGGCATTTATGGGCTGTAAATGGTGCCAGAACCTCTTGACTATGAATGTTTGGGTATTCTCTGGTTCTGGGTGCTGGGATGATCAAAGTTCCTCAGTGACTCTGGTCAGCTGTCCAGAGCCAAGCTACCATCATTGCAGCACAACTGCAGAATGCAAGGAGTTAAGGTGGTCAAACCCAAAGCCCTTCCACCTCACCAGTGCTCGTATCCTGTCTGTGGAATCACCTGCTCCTCCTTCTCCTAGGGAGGTATAATTGGACTTTGTTTATGGCAAATAAAGGGTTTCATTGTAAAGATTGAGAGGTCCTAATTGGGAAAAATCTGGCAAAGATCATTTGTCAGTTTTATAGAATAAAGCTGCTTGTCATGCTTTTACCTCCAGGAACTGGAGGAAGGCCAGCAGAGATTGTTCTCCTCTAACTTTTCATGAAGAGCTTCTTTTCACAGCTCACAAAAAAAAAGTCTGAGAAGAAAAGAAAGAAGAAACCAACAAAGAACCCCCCCCAAACAACATAATTTCAACACCCAGGATCAGGAAACAGGAGGGGCTGAAGAGCCAGGCTGTCCCTTGAAGTTACACAGTTGTTCATGGTCTACAAAGCCATTGGACCTCCAGAAAAATGAAAATGATTCCATGTTAGGAATGCTCTTTGTTAAATACAATGTCTTGTTCTGATGTCCACTTACTCAAACCAAGATGTAATAATTCCAAAGGGGACTGAAAAGACAAAAACAATCCAGTAGCTGGTAAACAAATTTTGGAAGCTAAATTCATCTCAAAGGAAGGATTTTAGAAATTACTTGACCACCCTGAGTAGATCTTTGCAAAGTCATGTGATAGTTGGGGCACTGCAGTTTTGCAGACAAAGACAAGGTTTCATGCTAGAAGCAGAAGTAAAAAACCAGTCTCTTTAAAATAAATAATATACAACTTTCCAGCAGTGAAGGTAATTAAACTTTGCAGTGGTTTATCAGGGACAGCAGTGGCTTCACCAGGTTTTGAACAATCACAATGGAATTAGACCCATTTCAAGAACATGTGTGTTAGTTTAGCCCTAAAAAGAATTACAGCCTCTGTATTCAGGACAAATTAAAGGACCATAGTATTCCCTTTCACGTCTTTCAGCATTTGGCTCTATAAATCTGCTTCAGAGAAACTTCTGTTGGGCTGGAGGCTGAAGGTCTGGGAGGGCTGGGAGTTTCAGGATGTCACTGTTCTGTCCCCTTCACTTCGCTTCTAATGTGCTAAGAGCAGGTAACATTTTTAGGATTGTGTCATAGGGCTCTGATTTCCCAGAAACATGACTGGGAATTTAGCTGCCTTCTCATGGCTGCCTGTCTATTGAACTTTGGTGTTCATGTGGTCAGAAATGATCTTTTGACATTCTTCCCTCTTTAGGAACTCCTGCTTATGGAATTGGGAATAACCAGAAATAGCTTCCTTTTCATTGTATTTCTCCTTCCAGGTAAAATGACTCCCTACAGAGGGTGATGTTCAGGGTATGTCTGCATCTCCAGCTGGTCCCAGCATGAAATATCATCTGTACGGTTTCTCCCAGCCTCCCACAGGCAGAAGGGACATATCTTTACACACCTTCTGCACACCTGTATCTTGTTTTATCATCAGTGTCATAGAGGTGGAATGTGGAATCTGCTGTTTCTCCGTGTCCTGGTTTAGGGTTTTGGTGAAGGCTAGAGTGAAATGCTAAGCATCTCTATTTTATGTAGGACAAAATGAAACTCTGGTTGCGTTATGGCTGATTGATATTTTCCTAAATATTCAGTAGTCTGTCTCTGTGTAACAGCTCTCCGGCAGTGTTTGGACGATGAGGCTTGTGTACTTTCAGGGTTTTCCTTGCCCAAGGCAGCCCCTGGACAGGCACAGCACGTGCACTGTGGTACCTGTGGCACAGTTTTACATCTGATTCCCAGGATTTGTGCAGCTAAGGCGTTGTGCTCATGAAAGGAATCAGAATGAGGTCTATTTGTGCTTAGCTGTGTTTATGATCAGTGCCTATATTCTCTCATGCCCATTGACCTCTGTTCTCATGGCATATTCAGCCTGTGATTTTTCAGACTTTTGTGCTATCAGTATTTATCACAGATTTTGTACCTTGTTAATTTCTCAGCCAAACTCAGTACTCAGCAGAGACCCAAATCTTTGGATCCAAGGATCAGTGGGAGAGGGGATGCTACCCAAACCTTGTCACTCCCAGAATGCTCTTCTTGCTCCATAAAGTGCACAGGCTTGCCCGAAGTTCTCCCAGGAGCCATTAAAGAGGTTTACAGATGTAGATATTGGTATGAAATGCCAGAAAAAGCAACAGTCTAATTCTGCCAGTTGTGCATCACTGCCCTTGCAGAGCTGAGAGCTGGGGGCTGTGCTGCAGCCCCAGCAGTGCTGTCGCTGCCCTGGCAGTCGCAGCCCCTGGCAAGACCTTTGTGCTCTGTGCCACACAACAAACACAGGGCAGAGACGATTCTCGTCTCCAGGGCCTCGAAATAGGACAAAGAAGAGGGCATAAAAAAACCTCTTGGGCGTACTTCTGTGTCACAGGCATGAGAAGATGGTAGGTCCGGAGTTAACGAAAACCGGGAAAAGAAGGAATGGAAACAGGAGACAAGGAAAGGACAGGAGAGGGCAGTGGTGGCATTTTCCCTGGGACGAGTTGATCCTGCAATCACGTTGTAGTCAAACGCCACGAACTGGCAAATTAAAAACCTAATCAGTGATTGCAGCCTTGATGAGAGGCTACTCTAAAGAATTAACCATGATAAGAACTATGGGTAGAGATGTTTGCAAAGTATCCACCTCAAACTGTCTCAGCCAATTCCATGTTTTGTACTTGCTAAGCAAGCCATCTGTACTTCTGAAATTACAAATGATTAATAACAGTACTTGCTAACAAGATGGGCTATCCTGGGATTAGCAGAGCTGATACTGGAGGCAAGGGCAGGGTGCAGGGGCAGGGTCTGGCCTGCTGGTTGTGGTCAGCTTGGCTGGATGCCAGAAATTGAGGTTTGTAGTTTTGAATAAAGGTTTTAAGAGATGCCTCAATCAACCCACCCTTTGTGGGTCATGTGCCCTACTCTTCATAAATAATGAAATGTGGAAAGAAAAAAGTGACTGTGTTGTGCTGGGAAATGTATCTTTGTGCAGGAGGGGAAATGGAGAGGGAAGGGACGGTCAGAACCTGGTCCCACAGACAGGCATTTCCTGAGACACCCTGCATCACCACCGTGGTGGGCTTCCCAGGCAGGCTCTGGCTGCCAGGAGCTGAGTCTGTTTCCAGCGGTGAAAAATCACAGAAGCAAATCCTGTGTGGGTTGGAGTTGCTGTGGGTGTGCTGGGGAGGCTCAGAGGAGCAGGGTTGTGCTGGTGCTGGGCAAATACTGCATGACAAAAAGTCCCTGTCCCCAGAGGTTACAGTTCAAAGCAGGAAGAGCAAACAATGATAGAGCAAACACATGTCAGCCTTCCAAACAGGGTGACACAATTTATATCCTAAAAATGGTAGAAGATTTTTGCTCTTGCCTATAAAATATCGTAAGGACAAACAGCTGGTTCATCCCAGCAGAGGGAGACTGGAGAGGGGAAACTGAGGGAGTGAAAAACACCCCAGCCAATTTGTTGATGACTAACATACCTTAAAACAAGACTGCTTTTTAAACTTAGAAGGTGACTTGCTGAGTGGTTATTGGCTGTTCACTCCTGGTCTTGATAAGAGCTCCCACAGGACATTCAGTCCTTTCCAGCTTCTCCCGCATGGGTTTATCTGCGAACATCAGAACAGAGCAAAGGGAAGGAGGCCAGGCAGGTTTGTCTCATCTCCGCTGTGACTAATCCTGGTGTGCTGGGCTGGCTCTCTAGCACACTGATAGCACTGACCTGGCTGGCCCCTGGCATCTTCCTGCTTTAGCAGGGGGCTTGCACTAGATGATCCTCAGAGGTGCCTCCCAACCCCGAGCACGCTGTCATTCCATGGTCTTCCAACCATTGATAATTATCACAGGACCACCAATGGTTCTAAGAGTAAGATTCAAATGAAACTAATTTTTACTAAGCTGGGAAACCCAGAGATCTGCATGAACATCGCCGTGAACATTCCAAAGGCTTTGGCTGAGGAGTTGCTAGGGTATGCAGGACTGTACGTTCTTGGCAATCGAGGAATGGGAAAGGTCCATTCTGGCACATCTGCCTTGTCAGAGACCCTTCCTACTCAGTGTGATTTGAGCTGGCGCTCTGTGAGCAAAGCAGTTGGACTGGATGGCCTCCTGAGCTCCTTTCCAGCCTAAACTGTCCTACAATGCTACAGGTCATGTTTTTATCCTGTTTTCAATATCACACTTGTGTTTAGTATTAGTTATTTACCAGTAGTGCCGTGTGTGTGTGTATTTAGGCCCCATAGAGAAAATTTAACCTGTATCAATGGTGTCACTTTTTTGGGGTTCAAAGGTCCCCAAGATGATCTCAAAGCACACAAGGGAGCCTTATCACTCTGTTGAGGATCAACCCCTTTTGTCTTATGCTTACTCACAGCATTTGCTTATTATACATACACCTAGTATCAAGTACTTTGGAGGGTGGGCAGTGTATTCCATGTGAGAAGTGGGGCTGGATCTGCAGCACTCTACAGCAGAAAGATGGAAGATGGATTTATTTTTAGCTGTGTCGAAATGTGTGGAAGCAGAGTGATAAGGGACAGGCAAGAAGTCAGTGACTGAGAGGCTGGGGAGGGGGGGATAGAAACCCAACGGGCCGAGTGTTTCATGTCTTAGCCCCTGGACTGCAACACAACCCCTCCCCTTCCTCTTCGGTCTCAGAAATCAAAACGCTCCTGCAAGTGACGTGAAAGGGAAATGCTTGTCTGCTATGCAAAAGCAGCTAAAAAAAACAAGGGAAACTTTCAGAAAGATGGGGCTACAAAGGACTGCTTGGGATGCTGACTCAGGGCACTTCTCAGAAATACCAAGCTATACAACTAGCTTTGTTGCCTTAACAGTTTTATTCCTAAACCAGTGTTCAGTCTCTGCTGCTCCCATGTTTGACAGCTCTAGAATCAGGTTGTTGAATTGGTTGGGAACCTTCTAATTTTCTTTCAGCCTTAGTTTATTAGTAGTCAGTTCATGCCTGTTTATTCTTATTCCAACAGCAGTATTTAACTTAATCTGTTCTTTTCCTTCCTTTCCTATTTCCCTTGATGTATTAATAGCCACAAATCATATTCTTTTTCATGCTTCATTTTGCTAAGTTTACTGACTTTCTTTCTTGTATCACTCCCTTGCTGAAAGAAAATTCATCTTTACTATTTCTGAAGACTTGAGGGACTGGAATTACACTTCCCTTTATGCTGCTTGAGCTTGTGGTAAATAATACATCTATGTTATAATGTGGGAGGAAATAAAATGTTCTGCAGAATAAGGCCTGATCATAGCAAACAGGCCCATGCACAGGGATTTGCAGGCTGGGATGGAAAGCTGATAGTCCCTCTGGCTGTGCTGCAGCTGGATCCTGAGCTGGAGCCCAGTAGGTTCGTGGGAGATGAGGAATGGGGCCAGAATGGCTCTTTGTGCTCAGCTTCCACAAAAGTTGTGCTGTGATCCATTGCTGGGGTCTGAGCCATTTTGTGAGTGGGGGTCTGAGCACGGGCACTGACCGCAGGCCAAAGAAGAGGTGGCTGCAGTATCAGCATTTCTAGATGCTGTTACTTTGGTATTTTTCTTGAAGTTGAGCTTTTCCTGCCAGACGAGAAATACCAATTTTCATGTCAGTTGAGAAAAATGTGAATGGATGAACCATGAAAGCTCAGAACTCAGACGGGAATTGAGAGGAGCCCGAGCTTTGCCCTGGTGGGAGTCGCGGTGGCGGAGGCAGCGTGAGCCGTGCGGGGAGGTCAGGCAGGGGACGGGAGAGCCTTTGGGGTGTCCCATCAGCAGGGGGAACAGCTCCGGCCTCTGAAGCTCCTTGGCTGGGAAGCACTGCTCCACTTTTCTTGTCAGATAAGTTAATCAGAGTGTCCTCTGTGACAGCAGCACTTTGTGCTGAGCAGGCTGGAAATGCAGTTCAGCCCTTAGTGGAGTTACTCAGGGTTTCATGTTTTGGACAAGTCCGTACTGTTGAAAAATGTAATCACTGCATTTTAACTGGCTCTGATTTTGGTGTATTTGTCTTTTCACTACCAATTTTCAAAAGCAGTCACACTTTCTGCTGTCACCTCAGTCCATGAGGCTTGTTCTGATGTGTCTGTGTTCAGTTTTTCATTGCCTGTCAGTACCTGGAGAGAAGAGCAGGGGCACTGCCCATGCAGCTTAAATACAATTTGATTAGTAGTGATTGATAAATCAGAGATTTGATTATTTTGGTCTGGC
Source organism: Tichodroma muraria (assembly GCA_013390105.1). Taxonomy (NCBI): domain Eukaryota; kingdom Metazoa; phylum Chordata; class Aves; order Passeriformes; family Sittidae; genus Tichodroma; species Tichodroma muraria. The sequence continues at coordinate 21,999 of WAAG01009776.1, read as the reverse complement.
CTGAGTTCAAGCCCTTGTTCCCTCCCAGCTGTGGGAGGGCTAGTTCAGCCAGAAAAATCCATGCCTAGGTTTTTACTTTCGGGAAGTTCAGGCATTTGAGATCCAAAATTAGGTTTTCAGTTTGTGCCAGGAAGGAATCAGCCACTAGATTAAGAGTTTGGATGCTTTCCCTCACAAAAATTTCTGGGAGTTGTATGTCAGATCCAGGATTTCAGATCTATTCCCAGAGTAAGTTCAGCACTAAAGCTATGCCTCATCTTCTCATTGCAGAGGTAGGAAGGGGAAAATGAAAACTTAGCTTGAAGGAACAGAGGGGGAAAAAAGAAGAAAAAAAGAAGTAGGAAAGGCAAAGTGATAAAGGTGGTAAGTCACATGGGTGATTGGGGAATGAAGCTCAAGGGCACAGGGGTGCAGCTGAAAGATCAGATAATAAATGTTGCTTTGTATAAAAGGCTCTCCTTTCCATGTTCCAATGGCTGTCCCAGACACTTAGGGTCAAGGGGTTATTTTTAAGTTGGCCATTGATTCATACAAGATGCCTGGTTATGAAATATGGGAATCTTTCACCAGAGGGAAAAACTTCCCCGTGAGCGACTGCCTGGAAACCCGCAGCAGGGAAGGGTTAATGGTTGCTCAGTTTACAGCTGGGAATTGCTGGTATCCAGGAAACAACGCAGAATGCACAAACCATGAGACCAGCTGGAGCCTGCTGGAATCCCATTCATTTTGGCAGAGGTGTCTGTGGTCTCCAATTCTGACATCACTGCATTTGCGTCACACAGGAATGCCTTAACCGCTTCTCCCTTTCTATTTTTTCCTGTCCCTCTTATTTCTGTGGCTGACTCAGGTTTGCAGAGCAATGAGAAGAGGCAGCTCACAAAGCCCCCAAACCTCCTGGCCTCGCTGTAGCTGGTAGGTGGCTGCACCCCAGCCGCGAGGTGCGGGTTTTGGGGTGCGGGAGAAGCCCTGCCCAGGGAGCGTGGGGCGGATGGGAACCCCTTCTGCCCCCAGTCCTGCGCATCACCTGGCTGTAACACAGCCCAGAGAGGAAATGCTCCTGGGGTCCAGCAGCGTGTCCAAGAGCTGGACACAAAATTGCACTGCTGCTTTCTGAGTTTGGTTTAGTTGATCAAACACAGCCAACCGCCGTGAGGCAGCTGAAAATGCACGCAGCTGCCTTTTGGGGTGGTGTGCACTGAAGTTGTGTGTCACCTGCTGAAGCTGGCTGCTCACAGCAGGATCCCCTCTGCCCAGAGAAAGCTGTGCCCGATCCCCATTTTCCTCTGGAAAAGCCTGACAAAGGTGTCAAGTGTGTACAGTGTGGAAGACCTTTTGTTTTAGAAAAGATTGTGACCTCAGAGGGCTGTGTTAAGGGAAATATATTGTGTTTAAGTATTTCAGGACTGCTTCTGAAGCCTGTTTATGTCCAGTATTTATCCTCAGCAGCTGATTTGCAACTTCACTGCTCTGCAAGCAACCACTGATTATCCTGTGATTCTTCTTCTCATGATTAACATTCTAAGCCTCAATGTTCAGCCTTATTTTAAAGTGCAGAATAGAGCAATCATCACAAAGGAATTGCTGTGGTAATCCTGAGAAAATGCATATGTGTGACTGGGTCACCAGGGAAATGGAAGAAAATCAAAAAAGCACTCTTGGAAAATTTGGAAAGGGATAGACTGTTAAGACTGATCTAGATCTCTGTTCTAGAAAATATTATCTAGAAAATTAATCCAGAATATCTATGTGGAAGTTTTTTGCTATTTAATATCCCTTTCTCAGAGCGTCACTTTTAATCTAATTTAAAGATTTGCCTTCTTTTCCTCTACGTGTTTACACGAACATTTGTCTCGCTATAAATAGATGTGCCCTCACACCCTCAGCCAGGTTTTCAGACCCCGAAGGAATGTGTCTATTGAAAGATTTCTGGTTGGGTGTAAGTGATGTTGAACCTGACATTCAGACTCTAGGCCCGCATGGGCTGGGCTCTGGGCAGGGTCTGCAGGGTGGAATTTGTTGAGAATGCCCATCCCATTCCTTTTCCAGGTGTGAGGAGTGTGGGCTCCGCTCAGGTGGTAGCCAGTGCTGTCACAGTCCTGTGGGCTGGGCCATCACCCCTGCGGGCACGAGGGAGAAGAGAGAGGCAGCCCTCCTCCTCCTCCTCCTCCTCCTCCTGCTCCTCCTCCTCCTCCAGCCGTGCATCCCACTGCTGCAGCACATTTGGAGGCATTGGAACAACCCAGGCTAATCTGTGTTTTGCTTCCAGAGCATTGTTACTGATCCTAGCGAGAGATTGTAAAGGTGGAAAGAAGAGCAGGATGGAACATGCAAGCACCAGCCCTGCCAGGCTGAGGAACACAGCCAGTGTGAGTCCATGGCACACAGGTTTTGCAGCCAGCCTCCAGAGCTCTTATGAAACTGTCTCTGGAAGTCCTCAGCACATGGATTTTGCTAATTCCCTGGCATTCTTAAATTTGGGTATGCCATGAATCAGTTATTTATAAACTGAAGTTCCTGAAATAGGGTCCTAACACAGAAAGTTTCGGATCTTCAGGAATTCTGAGCTTTAGCAGTTGCCAGTAGCTTTCCTGGGACCTGCCAAATGTTTACTGCAGTGACCTCTTTAGGTACAGAGCATCTGACAACTTCACCTTCCACTCCCAAAACAAGCAGTGCATTTATGTGCCTTTGTAGGCACCTCTTCTTTCGTATGAAGTGTTTGCTCACTGGCCTGGGGGATCGGGCTCAGGAGTTCCGAGTCTAGCTTGGTGTGAGGTTTCAGCTTTTCAGAATGCATTGATGATCTGGACTGGGTGATGCTTCAGGTCTCTTGCGGTGGGATTTGAGGCAGTGGATCTACTCCTCCCTCCATTTCTGGTGCACTTTTGTCACTGGCAGAAGTAAGGCTTTTCCTGACAGGCAGGACAAAAGGAACAAGGGTAAATAACCCCTCCAGGAGAGTGCAGTGCTTTAGGCCTGCGCCTGTCACACACACACCTGATCCCTCAGTGGGGCATCCAGGCAACGCAAATAAACACAGCAGTTCACGATGTCTGCTGGGCTGGCATCCACACTCACTCTGTTGCTGTTGCTGTCTCACACTGTCACAGGATGGATCTCTTCCACCAGCAGCGGGACGTGGAGCTGGGCTGGAGCTGCCAGCAGGTAACTGGTGCATTCTGAAGAGCTGAGTTTCCCACTGCTGGGGAGAGCAGGCTGAGCTCTGACGATGCCTCTAGTTCAGGCGACCAGAGCGAACACCTGGCATCGTTTAACTTGACTCCAAATATGTTTTTTCACATTAGAACTGAGTAGGAATGTGCCTCTGACCCTCCTGGGAGTGGTGTGAGGAAAGCCACAGCCATTGGGGGAATGTCATTAGCGTCAATCAGGCGGTGATCAAACCCACCCCGCCCTCGCTGCCCTGGTGTGAATGTGTCACAGCACTGCTGGCAGCAGCTGGTGCTTGGCACTTCTGCACAGCCCCATCCGAGCCCTTGATGTTTGTTTTTTCCATGCATGATCTTTCCTTGTTTACCACCCTTTTTCATAACCAAGTCACCCATCCTGGGTTGTTCAAGCTGGGGTCATCCCAGCACTGGGAGTCACTGGGTGACTCTGTGCTTGCTTGTCTCATCCTCCTCATCTTCCCATTTCTGGTTTTACAGATCCTTTCTTCATGATAAGCAACATTTCAGTCTCAAAGCTGTATTTTGAAAGGTAGCTTGAATTTTAATCAGATGCTGTCCAGCCTGTCTGGCTGTCTTTGTGCACAGCCCCTGAGTGGGAGATCTGGGGACTGTCAAGTGGGACAGTCAAGGCACTGTCTCTTCCTATCCTTAAGTGTAATGATGACCAACTATAGTTAAGTTTGTAGTAGAGCATAGGAAGTTCTGTACCAATCTGGATGTAGTAAAGACATCTTTAGATGAACTCAGTACCCACTGAAGTCAATGGCAGGAGTGTTGTGTTGATCTCTATTTGAATATAATGTAACTTAGAGCTGAGGTTTGGTCTTGCACCTACTGCTTGTAACAACAATGTAAGAACTGACGTAGCAAACCAATCAAAAGAGCTAAACATTCAAAATGAGGTGCAAAAGAAACTGTACGTATAAAATGAGCCTGATTTTGGATCAAGTCTGGGGCTGATGCCACTAAAAAATTGAACGTGTTGTGTCATCTTCTTGATTCTCCATGATCAGTATTCATATTGCATCTTTCCCTTTCCTTAACATCACCATCAATATTTTATTTACGATTAGAAGAGGAACTAAAGATCTGAAAGGCCATCAGAAGATAAGGACCAGCACACTGAAGTGATGTGTCTGAAGTCATGTGGCAGGTCAATGGTTGCTTTTAAATCAGGTAAATAAATGTTGTATTACAACATCAAAATAATGGAAAATATTGTCTGGCAGCAGCCTGGGCTGCCCTGGGGAGCTGGGTGCAGGAGCTGCTGGTGGTTATTGTGTGCCTGGAGTTCACAAAGTTAGTCCTGAGGGGATTTTCTGCAGTCAGATGAGGGCTGAGGGCTCTGGCCCACCACAGTTTCCTGTCTCCCTCCTGAGAAGAATCAATGTCTGTCACATCCATAAAGTCACACTACATTTTGATTATTCTCTGCATTTTTCTTTAATTATGCCCTCTTTTTGCTTCTTAAGAGACTCTTAAAATTTTCAAATATAATAAGAAATAATAATAAGCAATTAAAAAGCTGTGGGTATTAAGTGGGAAATAACAGACTGAAACAAAAGTCAAGGATTATCCTGGGAAATGACGTTTATGGATCCTGGACCACTCAGTTCTGTGAGGCAATCTGAGGTTTTGGCTGGGCTTAAAAATGCGGCAGCACAGCTTTGCAAGGAAAAGCTTTGACAGAAATCACCCAAGTAGATTTTCTGCAAGGCTGGGTGGGTGGTGAAGCAGCTCTCACGTCCCCCCTCAGCTGGCCCTGTCCCTCGTGCCCTGTCCCTCTGTGACAAGAGTGTCAAGGCTGTGTCAAGGCTGCAGCTCTCCCTGGGTGACCCAGGATGGTCCTGGCAGCAGCCAGGGTGTAGACATGGTTATACAAGCAAAAAAAAAAAAAAAAAAAAAAAAATTTTCCCTGTATACAGCATTTCCCTTGTAAAGTTAATACAAACCAGATGGGTGAAAACATTTTTTTCGGTTGTAACTCCACCGGGACAACCAAATATTATTTATGCACCGTATGGTGAGCACTGCAGGGAAGGGTGAAGAGGTTTTGTATGAGAGCTCTGCCAGGCACAGCCCAGCCATGCTGAGCAGGTCCAAGGGTCTGGTGCGCACGGAGCTCTCCAGATGTGTTTGTGAGCAGGGTGCCACAGCCAGGGCTGCCCCTGGACAGTATGTTTGTGTAGAGAGGACAGCACTTGGGAATGGTATAGGAATGTATAAAATCATTTCAGATGACACTTGCTTTGAAAAGACAGCCAACAGGGAGGAACTTGCAAGGTCCAAATGTTGCGTTGTTTGGTCTTTCTCTTCTTTTATGGTTGAATAATGGTGTTTTAAGACATCTTATTCAAACATCACAAGTTTTATCATCCAGAGTGGCTGAAAAAGATCATACCTTTTCTACTAAAAAACCCTGCCCTGAAATCCAGCATGTGAAAGCATTAGCTACTAAAAGTAAGTCTGATTAATTTAACCTTCGTTATAGTTTCAACACCTTGGGTCTCAGTAACGAAGGCACTTTTAATTTAAACTGGACCTTAGGCTTTAATGTGACTTAACTGGGCCTTAGACTTTTGTGTGGCATCTCTTGAAGTCTGCACTCAGTGGTTCATGATCTACATTCTGATAACACCATTAGACAAAATAAAGTCAAGAGGGAAGAAAAACTCTTTATCATCTATGCAAACACGAACACTTCTGTGGAAGTACGGGACTAAGGATTTATCCTTATAAATCCCTGTGACCATCAAATGTTAGGTGAAGTTCAGGATAGTGAACACACCATCAGACTCAGCTGGTGTCATTGCTTTAGCTTGGAATACTCTTCTAGGAAAGGACAGGGTACAATCTCAGCAAGGGTTTCTAGACCTGATCTTTTTTGTGCAGCCTTTCTCATGTGAATCAGGCTTCAGGATCAGGATCAAGGCCCTCATCCAAAGGCTGCTCAAGTCAATGGAAAAACTCTCATTGTCTTCAGTGAGCTTTGGATGAGGCCCCAAAAGTTGAGTCATACTTTGAATGGAACATTGTTTGAGGCAAAACAGGCTCAAGGCTTCATTCACGTAGGGGTTTTAACTGTTAAGTGAAATTTCCCAAACACTTCCTGTGCCCTCCTGCCTGCTTCCTGCAGCCACTTCTCCCGAGGGGACACATGCCCAGGGAGAACATCATGAGCCCAATGCCTGACTCCAGTGTCTTCAGCCTGTTCTTCACCTTTTCTCTATGAAATCCTGGCCATGTGACCAGGATTAGTCAAAGTGCAGATGTCCCATTTTCCCCTAAGAATGTGGAGAAAGAACATCTTTAGTTCTTTTAATTTCAGCCTTATTATTACCATCATTATGTTATTATTGCCATTAATATGTTATTGACCAGTGAGTATTTGTTTGATCAAATTTTATTTTCAATTCCCACATACGTTCCTGTGACTCCACGTATTCTTGGGGAGACTGTTGCTTCTGGATGGAGAGGGGCTGAGCATTTGCCCAGAACTCTGACAAGCAGAGGTGGCAGACCAGCCCTTCTCTTCAGCAGGGTTTCAGCACACAGAAATAGTGATTATGCCTCATACTTGTTGCTTTAGTGCTTGTTCCACATCAGCTGGGCGAGAGCATTGGGTGGAATGATGTGTTTGTGCTTATTTTTACATGTGACATTTAAGAGGCAAAATAAAGCGTGAAGATTTTCTCCAGATGTGTTTATAATAGAAATCTAGAAAAATGAGGGATGTTTTGTTGACCTTAGGTACAGGTACTTCATATTTACTAATTCACTACAATCACTATACAAGTGATGTATATCCACTGGAACTGTCATCAACCCAAAGTAATTAACAGCCCAGTAGGTAGGACAATTAGCAGGGATGTGAGAGATTTCTGGAGTCAAACCCAGGAGAAGAACTTATGCCCCAAGTCTTAATGTGAGGGTATTTCTCACCAGGCAGTGGCTGCTTTAGGGCTCTCCTGTTGTGATCTTCTGTTTTGATTAAAAGTTCAGCAGATCACTGGACCTAAATAAAGACATCATTTTGAGCCCCAAATGGTCAGAGTTCTTCCAAGTTCAATGCCTATTTAATATTTATACAAAACAGGACAGTTCCAATGCCACATTCCTGTTACACATTTCGGGTCCAACATAGTGTAATTTTCCTTTAAGAAAGCCTACAGAGAAACCCTTCAGCAGAAAATTCCCAAGTAGCTTTTCCTCTTGAGCTACCTACGGGCTGTGCCAGAGTAGCTGACGTACAATGAGATTTTGCCCTCGGTAATTTTAAGTCCATGGGTTTTTCCTAAGGGTGATTCATTTTACAAAAACACACAACAAATAAACAAACACATCACTGGAGTTAAGAAGCAGCATGTGCTATGGATTAGGGAAAAGAGCACCCCTCGAAAGCCCAGCTGTCATGTTCAGTACAAAGATAATGTCGGGTTTTTCCATTCCATTGTCTTCCTTTCTGTCTACTCTTTTCTCACTGTGTCTCCCTTCATTTAGCCTTCACTCTCTGTGTCATTTGTTTGTTTCCCTTGCTTCTAGGCTTTGTCTAGACCAGGGTGTGGGATGCCTTGGCCAGCACCAGCTCCAGTAGAGCAGATAAGACAGTGAGCCTTGGGGACTTGTTTTAAATGGACTGACTTAGATACACTGAAATATTGAACTAAATATTATCTTCTTTTCTAGAGGAGCCGTTTTTCCCTCTGGAATGAATGCTGGTCCTTTCTAGAGTAGGGTCAATTCCAGTCCCATCACCATCCCTTCTGACCACCTGCCAGCCTTGCACAAAGCAGCCCTGATCAGCCTGGCACGTCCAGCTCATTCTCGATCTCTCCCCAGAGGGAGAACTGGGTTTGCAAGCAAATGTTTTCCTTTCTGCAGCCTCATTTTTGTTGAAAATGACATTCCTGCACTGTGCTTGACTTGAGAAGGTCACAACTTGAAAGCACATCTGATGCTTGGAGTAGGACCTCAGGAGCTTGAGGGTCTATTCCAGGGATGCAGGGCCATCTCTGCTTCCTTAACAAATGAACTTTAACTGATGTGAGCGCACAGGGCTCCAGTGCTTGCCAATTTGCATTGTAAATACTGTGGAGGGAGACAGGGAGAAGTAAGTAGAAGCAAATTAGGACACAAATAGGAAGGAAAAAAAATTTATAATTTGATGTATTTGTTCCCACCTCTAAACTGAGATTTCAGTTTTCTCTCTTCCACCTCCCTCCCATCCAGCTTCCTACAGCAAGTTTGAGTCTTCTCCAGTGAAATTACAGTGATTGACAGCTCAAGGAACTTGATCCAAATTAAACCCATTTCCCCAATAAGTCCACACAGGTTTTTTCTTTCATTTGTAGGAGATGTACATGTGTAACTAAATCCAAATTTGGCAGAGATAAGACTTTTGAATCAATTCACAATGAGTCTCATTCATTTCAATGTAGCTGATGCACAGCATCTCTCCCTAGAATGTGATTAGCTTCTCCTATAGCAATATCCCTGCCCTTTTTTTACCTTTTAAGCATATAATTGGTGAGGCAGAATGTACCTGGAAGGTATCTTGCTGCAGCAGACACAACAGCTCTGCTTTTTGGAAAGCGACACTCAGGGTTTCTGAGCTACAGTCCTGTTGCCAGAAGAAGAGATGATTAATTAGCCATGAGCTGGGGTGGGACAGGGGGCTGAGGGCTGGGGATGGGCAGGGAAATGGCTAAACAGACTCAAGGAACAGTGAAGCAGGCCAAGAGCTGGAGGAGAACTGCTGGAGAGATCTCTGGTTTGAAGGCCAAAGATTTCCAGGCAGAAGCCAGAAGGGCTTTATAAACGTAAATGAGTGGGTGGACAGAATAGATCAGCCATGTATTCAGAGGTCTTGCGATTCACTGACCCTCTTTAGCACCAGATGCTGCTTTTAATGCACAGCTGGCTGGTGGAGGAGTATTTCTGTGTAAACAGACTGGGAGATGGATCTAATATCCAGGCTGGAGCCCGGAGCCGTTTGCCCAGTACTGTACTCGTCCTGGCCGGAGGCTGGGATCTTTTTGATCATGTCCCGCATGTTGTACTGTACTGGGATGAATCACTTCCTGCCCCTGCCCTTTCTGCTGTGCTGCATCACGGCACTGCTGCTCTGGGACTGGATCCTGCAGCCCTGGGCTGAGCTGTTTGTGTGCTCGGAGCTCGTCCTGGCGCCTGCTCGCACGGAGCAGAGGCTGCTGTGAGTCTAAACTGCTGTGTCATACTTCGTTATTAATGACCGAGAACCACATGACACAAAGTTCTGGGAAGCTCAAGCAGATTCCAGGAAGGGGTCAAGGAGTTCAATAAACAGTTTTATTGGAACTTGAATTGCAACCAAAAGGCTACACATTGACTTTTTTTACAAAATCTTTGTGAGTGTTACTTGAATTTAGAAATCCTGTGAATGGCAGCAGAAGCACACAGGGCTGTCTTTTCTTCCTGCTGATTTTTATGTCACTGCTAGTTCACAGTTGTCCTCAATAAGGAAATATGAGTGTACCCTCCATTTATATTTTCCAGTTGCCTTTCCAGTTTGTTGGTAAACTGTAGGGTTATTTGTAGGTATCTGTAGGGTCACATTCGTGCCTCAGTGATACTGGTGGAAATTCAGAGATGAGCAGAGAGACCCTAGACTGCACCCATGTCTCAGGGGACTGTAGCACCTCGTGTGGGCAGGTGACCCGTGCTGCTGAAGGAGACAGAAACTCCAGGTGAGTGCATCACCTCACTGGGGGGCAGGCTATCGTTCAGGATGACAGATTCCATGTGAACACACATTGCTGAGGAACCTTGGAAAGGGAACGTGTACCCACCCCGCGGAGTCGTGTGGCTGGGCACAGGACATGGGGCACAGACACCTCTGTGTCCCCAGCTAAGTGGCACTAACTGGCTCTGTCTCCTGGCAGCAATTCCACCAGCTGAATAAGTTGGTGCTCTGTAAAAAAATACTTTTTCAGTGAATTGCCTTTGCTAAAGTAATTGCTTTTACATTATCTCTACCGCACACTCGTCGGGACCAAGCTGCAGTTCTGTCTCCCTGAACGTGCTTTCAATTAAGGCTCCTGGCCACACTTCTGTGTTTGCTTCTGCTGCCATCCAGCACTGGGATTTGTCTAGCACAGCGTATGGTATAAATGGCTCAGTTTGTTCATTCATCAACTTCTCTGTATCTTCTGTAACTTCTGAAGAAATGGGAAACAGGAATTCATCTCCCTTTCAAAGTGATCATAAAGCACCCGTTATAGTAAATATTAATGAGCATTGCTATTTCACTGTTACTAATGAGTATTGAGGCATAGAAATTAGGAGTCCAAGCCAATTCTGACATAAAATTAAGGTGCTTTTTGGCCTTACTAGAAAGTGACCAAGTCTCTACTTGAAATAAATAGAAGAGCTACAACCAGAGGCGGTGTGTGCCTCATACTCTACTGGTCTGTCCACAGGACAAAATCCTTAGTGCTGGATTTATTGGCTGTTTGCTGCAAACCACGGCTCTGTGGGAGAATGTTTAGCAGTTCTCACGCTGAGCAGACAGACCAGCATTGCCCCCCAAATAGAATTGAATGTACCAAAGCTCTGCTCCCATTCATTCCCTGGGTGCTGTAGCCACCTTTGGGGTAAAGCACAGCAAGCTCAGCACAACATACAGAGCTACTCAGCAGTCTTTAATGGAGGAAGTGAAAAACACTACATCTGTTTGAAATAAATGGGGAATTTTAGGGAGGTAGAATGGAGTTACCCAAGCTGGGATCTGACTTCAGTTAACTGGCGTTAACACTTGCAAAAGCAGCCTCAGATTTTTCAATGATCACACTGGTCAGAAGTGCAGTCTGACCTCTTGAACTAGGGATGGCATTCCAAACATCCTGGTACCTCCTACCGTGGGGAGGTGGGCTGGCTCACTGCTGACTCAGAGAAAACCCTGCTGCTGATCTCCCAGGCTGCTTCCACAGCGCTTGGAGTTTCTCAAAGCCTTCACCTAAAATGTGCCATCGCTTGTCATGGCTATTCCTCGGTTCCTCATGAGAAAAGCTTTCTGTACGTGGCATATCCAGTCTGTTGGTGCTGCTGGACAATGGCCAGTCTGCAGCAGTTCTGTGCCATCCGTATCGATCATTCCTGCTCTGATGCTCATTATCTGCAAAGGCTGCTGAAGTCCTGAGTACTGCAGAAACCTCACTTCATGTAGAAGTTGCACATAGATATGCAAAAGATGCTTTTTCATGCCAGACAATTTGCATCTTGGGGAATGCCTAAAGCTGTGACTGGAAGGTGCAGCTGTGGCATATCGAGGGAGCTCTGAACTGCTTTGAGGCAGAGGTGCACACAGACAGAGCCTTCAGCTTTCTGAGGCTGAGTCCCTGGCTCTCTGCTTACCAGTAAGGGCAGAGCTGCAGATCACCTTGAACAAAAGCACTTTGCTTTGCCCCGAAATAGGAACCATCTCCAATCCAAGTGGTGCACGTTCACGGTCAGTCAGCCTCACAGGATCCAAGGATTTCCAGCCTCACAGCAAACAAAGCACCAAGGGCAGCAGAGCTGAGTCTTGCTGTTCTGTGCCCTCATGCCCTGTGGTGTCTGTCCTGATGGGGCTGAGCTCCAGAGGATTTCTCATAGTTGGGCATTTACTGTTCTCTCTTTCATCTGCTTTCTGTGCTAGTGAGTACAAGCCACTGCTCCTGAAGCTTTTCCCACCACAGATCCATTCATAAAATTTCCTTTTTGTCTGACAGCTACAGTGAAGCACAAAATGTTAACATAATTTAGACTTGTGTCTTTATATCAGATCTGGTGGAAAGCTGCCAGTTGCTTTGAAATTATACTGATGGATAAAGAGACACGTGTATGTAACATATGCAAACATAGCACAGTGACATAAATCCCATTTCCTTGGGCAATCAGGTTAAAGATAAGAAATCTGGCAAGAAAGAGTCACCACGGAATGCTCTGCCAAAGATGAGGTTGGCATGAAATGGAGGAGGTGGCAAAGAAAAATTTAACATTTTGCTGGATAACTATTTCTCCCAAAGTTTCAATCAAAATGTTTTGGCAGGAATTATTTGTTACAAAAGAAATATTATAAAATGAAACTTGATTTTCTATCAATAACATTTCAAAGGACCATTTAGATCAGGCCTAGTTAGAAAGCCCAAGAAAGCTCCCAAGCAACAACAAAACCAGAGAGACTGATCTCTTTCAGCTGGAAAACATAAGGATCAACAGAAACATGACATGTGGGAAAAATATACATGGACTGAGGTGAAAGTTAGGAAGTGAGGACCATTCAGTAAATGGCTTTGCATTTGGGTGACAGTGAAAAAAATTACCCTCAGAAGTTGTCCAAGCAGCAGAGTCCTGTTTATATCTTGTGGTCTTATGAGTAACTGACTGGAAAAAAACAAGAATGAAAAGATAACAATTACAATAAAATTAAATTAAATAAGCCAGTGACTCATTACAGAGCAGTAAAAACAAAAACAAGATCATTTAGGTCCCAATAACAACAAGAGAATTAAAAGGAAACACAAAAATGGCTGGACTGCTTTCCTTATACATACAACCAACCACATGGAGATAGGAGAGGAGCAGAACCCATCACACAGCTGCTCAGTGGAAGGCAGAGAATACAGAAAAATATGGACTGTGATGCTGTAGGACTTCAGCAATGTTAATTTGAGTGGGACAAAGCTTTTTCTGAAGTGCCATAGAGGGACATTCCTCTCCACACATCCTGGCAAGGCACCCCTCTGGAACTGGCAGCAGGATTTACCCCACAGTCTTGCTCCATAAATGACTTCTATTAGACAATATTGTCAGGCTTTAGGAAAGTGTTGCCAGTGAAGACCCATCCATGATCTCCTTCATAATTCTGATAAAGGCTCAGGGCTAATCCCGGAGTAAGTGCAAGCCAAGAACTCTTGGAACATTTAAGCAAATGAGCTCAATTTCATATTACTCTGCTGGGACAATTTGTGAAGTTCCTGTGCTCCCAAAGCACAGCAGTGTTTGGAACTGTGCATCCTGGACTCGGTGCTGTTCACAAAAATCTCACATGGAATGAGTCCTGCATGGCTGCAGTGCTTTGATTTAGCAAAAACACTCAAAGATTTATTCTGAAGGAAAAAATGTATTATACAAAGGGATACCCTGACTTTTCAATACTATTCAATTACCAATACCAATAAGAAGCTGAAAAATTCAGGGTAGAATATCAAAATTCCCAGAGTGTGGGGTCATTTGTACTGGCTCATCTCTGAACAAATTTTATTTCTCTGCCTCTTTTTGCATATTCCAGTGTTCTCATTGATCTCTAAAGTATCCCTTCTTCAGTGTCTGAAGTGTGACGGAGAGAAGAGCACAGGGACTTTTGGACTGGGTTGGAGTTATTTGTGATAGAGTTTACAGCCCTTTACCTTTGCTGCAGTAGAAAGGTTTACCAGCTGTTTCTGAAGCTTTAGAAATCCTGTGTAAATACATCTTGTTTAGCTCTGCTTTAGCATTGCATCCAAAGAACAAAAGGCACTTTATAAACACAAACAAAGAGTGTTCATTCCACTAATAAGGTGAAGTAGTATCTTGGAGGAAAACAAGACACAAAGCAGCAAAGTGATTTCCCCACATTTGCTCTGGAAGCCACTAGGAGAGCAATAAATAGAATCTAAATCTCCTGACTGCTTGTCCTGTGCTTCAGCCACGAGACCAGGCTGCATCTGACAGGCTCTGATTTCTGGGGTGTGCATTGTTGTGCTGCACAGATGGTAAATCCTGGTGCAGGGTAAACAGGCAGAGCAGGGAACAGCTGCACATGCCTTTCCGACAGGCACCTCGCCCGTGCTGGAGATTTGTACCCGTCAGATCTCCTAGCCTGCCCCTGTCCTCGGTTTGCTGAGTTGTTTACAGCCTGCTTCCCTGGAAGTCAGCACAGCTTTTCACAGCTAGTCCTTCAATTCTTGAAAAGACATGACTCAAGCACTTAATTTAACTGTTTCTCTGCTGTTTGCTGCTGTTCCGTGCTCGGGCTGCCTGTCCTTGCTGGGCAGGAATGTTCTGGGAGTTCCTGGAGCTGCAGCCACGAGGGTAACGCCGAGCTGCACTGATTTCAGGCTCCTTGCCTTCACCAGGCTGTACATCTCCAGGCTTGTAGGGCTGAACGAACACGTCCTTCATGAGCTGCCCAGTTCCTTTGCCATGAAAGGTGCTGCCTAACTGAGACCACATGAGGCAAGGCCACTCTCAGGTTTTGATTTGTACACATGGGCCTTTCCCTAGGAAAGAAGTTGTCTCTTCAGTCAAGAAAGCTTAGTAGGAAACATTTTCTTGCCCCCAGCTTCTCCAGTCCTGGCTTGCCAAAAGATGGACACTGACCCCCATGCTGTTTCGATTTGTTCATGTTACAAATGTTTCCTGCTGACATCGAGTTCCAGTTTGCTACATACGTGCTCTGGTTTTGATAAAAGTGTGCTGAATTTATACTTCTGCTCTAAAATAGTGACTTACCAACTGGGCTATATACTTTGAAATGTCACTGCCAGTGGCATAACAGATGCTCACAATAAGCTGACAACCCAGATCTTCCACTAAGGATTCATTCATGGATGCTGCTGTTGTAGGAGAATCTGAAAGTTCTCCAACTCATAACTCACCTGTAACCACCACTTTGCTTTTCTTTAACTGCTGAAGATTGTGTCTCAGGTTATTATAAAAACTTAGTTTTATTTAATCCTCAAAATGTATTCGGTTTGCTACCAAACCAAGGTAGCAGAATCAGTCCTTGTTGGGAGATTACAAATTAAAGGGTGATAAGAGAGAAAAAAAGAAAAGTGAGGAGCTTAGAACTATGAACTATACAGAATTTTTCTTAGAGGTTATCGAAAATTCATTGGAAACCACCAGACTTTAAAATCAGAGGCTGAGTTCTCATCATCTTCACTGACACGAAGTCAGTTCAGCATCATCTGGGAGGGATGCACCGAGTTCATTTTTTTCCCACCTCTTCCAAAAATCTAGCAAACATCCAGAAGAAGTATCAAACAGAACTGGCACGTGCCAGGCTGCACGGCTGGGAAGCAGAGGAGGTGTTCTGGCAGGAGTGCTCACCTGTGATTCCGGGGGCTCTGGGGAAACCACGCTGTACCACTCTGAGCAGAACATGCCCCCACACATGGACCTGAGCTGCAGCAAGAGAGGTGCAAAGGTTCACCTTGATGGGACAGAATGGCTGAAGAGAGAGGCACAAAGGGAGACAGGATCTCCTCAGACACAGCAGCTGAAGGAGGATGATAGCAGCAGCAGCTTAAAGTTATCACAGAATGTTTATTATTCACCAGTGTTACTCACTGCAAAGCTTTTTGATGTCTGCTCAGCTTGGACCTGGAAGAGCTGCTGAGCCTCAAGTTGCAAGGTTAACCCAGCTTGATTCCCAGCTTGGCCAAAGCCTGTGCTTAACCCTGATATGTTTGAAACTTAAGCTATAAAGTGTCATAAACAGGGACCACTTGGTTTTAAATGCAAGCAGAGAGAGTCATTTTACGACGAAATGGTCCAGCAGGATGTTCTGGTATCTCTGTTCGTATAATCCTGGCTCTGCTAAATGAACTGCTGGGAAAATGAGTTTGACTACCAGAGAATAAGATGTGCTGTATCTTGCAGATATCAAACCTGTTGTTTTAGTACCTCCCTGAAACTTGTAACGGGTTTACACCACAACAATGTAAAGAGGCAGTAAGATTGGTGGGCAGTTGAGGTTCATTAAGAAAATTAAGCCACACTTGAGAAGTGTTTTGGGACAGTGAATCAGTCTGGGCCTTTACCAACGCACAAATGTTATGGAAAAAAGCTTTTATAACTGGCATTTGTATTGCAGCAAATATTTTAGCAGAGAGCTGAACTCAGAGCAAGTGCAAGTGCTGCCATGTGGCTCAGAGTGCTGGGGTGTCACACGGGTGCCCAGTGAGCTGTGATTTGTTTCTCTGCAGCCCACGGGGAACTGGAGTCATTTGCAAGAGAACTAATCCTTGTTTTGTGCAAGGCAAAGGCGTGAGGGGAGAGGGGAGGAAGCAGCAGGCATACATCAAGCGCTCCTTAGGCAGTGAGCCTCTGCCAAGGGGAGATAAGGAGGAATGAATTAGCTACTCTGGAACCAGCTCCACTTCTTCTTCTCAAATAACTTCGGCTCTGTGCCTAGTGAAAGCACATCCTTGCTTTGAATGTCTTGTTTCCGCTCCATGTCAATTTTCTAGTGCTAAACTAATTTGCTGAGGCTCTGCTAATGTCCCTGCCAGAGGAGCTTCCATCGCCCTTATCTTTATTTACTCAGAAACATCATGACAGTACATTTTAGCCTTCTTTGCCTTTCAAATTATTTTCGGCAACATTTCTCATCTATCCCAAAAGCTGCTTCCTGCACAGGGATACATCTTAGCCAGAGGAAAATGCAAATGCAGCAGTCAGGTCCTGGACACGTGTTGCACAATGCTGGTGGCAGAGGAGTGAGTGGCTGGCAGCCCTGAGCTTGGCTCAGCCAGCAGGCTGGGATGCCAGCAGCAGCACAAGCAGCACCGAGCCTGCACACGGCCTGAGGCTGGCTCTGGATGGTCACTCCAGGCAGGAACCTGCTCCGCTTGCAGCCGTGGGGATGGTTCCTGTCAGCTCTGAGCCACAGGCTCTGCCTTTCACGGGACCTGCACAGGGCCTGAGCGTGGCAGGTCACAGAGGGGGCTCAGCCCTGCTCAGCAGCAGTCTCTGCTTTGCCTTCCCAAAATCTGGGCTGGTTGTTGGAGTTTTCTAGCAAGTAACTGCAGCAAGAAAGAGGGGCTTGATTTAAGTGCTGGAGCAGTGTCATGAGACAGGCCCATGAGTCCAGGGCCCTGTTCTTGTAGGACCTGAACCTAGTGTCTCCACATGATTTATTTTGAGCTCCTTAGTCCGTGGAGTGTTTAATCATTTTGTAACTAAAACCTGTCCTTAGGTTTATCCGTTCTGCCCACATCTGCACCTTTCTCCTTGGGCCATTCCCCCTGTGGTGGTCTGGGATGTGCACAGGAACATCCACGCTGGGCTGGAGGAGGTTCCCGGAGAGCAAAGGCTGATCCCTCCCTCCCTTGCGGGCCCAAATGAGGAGCCTCCCTCGAATGAGGCAGGGTGATCCTGTTCCCTGGAGCTCACCCCAATGTTTCCCTGACAGGCAAAGTGGTCCCTGTCAGGAGCACGGTGCCTTTTGAGGGACAGCACTGAAGATGCTCCCTCCTCGCAGGCAGAATGCCTCCAGCAGGATGAAGACATGGGGCCCTTCCTCCCTCCTGGAAGCTGAAAACTTGGAGGGAGCCTGTTCCACACCTTTGAGGACTCAGCCATCTGCATCTTCTTACCTTCTTCTCCTTCCCTGCTGGCTTGTGACACTCACTGGAACCAGATTTAATGCTGCACTGCTTAGAACACATGCAGAGTCAAGCTTTCCTGTTTTATTTTGTCTCTGGAATGAAGTCCAGGGTTACAATGAGTAGAGGTTCTCTTCAGTTTCCTGTCAAGTCATTGCTAATTATACATCTCTTTGAATCATGATCTCTTGGCTGATGACAAAAGGAAATGCAGTAGATTCTGGCTTGGACATCACAGCTAATGACTTTCCAGTAGTTTCAGAACAACAAGGTACCAGTGCCACCTCTTGTTAGTAAAATCCGATAGCAACGAGCCAATGACTAATGGTCCAGGACCAGCCTTGCTCTGCTACTCTGCTGTCATGTAAAGTCACTTTCTTGCTTAGCTTATGGAGCCACTGGGGATGTTGGACAGAAGATTTTTACACCGAGAGTACACTTGCAATGTTGAATAATTCTGGAGGATGGTGCAGTGCTGGCTCTGGGGACAGGCAGCAGCACAGGGTGAGCAGGGACAGCAGTGCAAGTCGCCAGCAGAGCCCAGAACCCTGAACCCAGCATGTCAGCCCTGAGCACCTGTACAGAGCCCAGGGACCTAAACCCTTGACTCCTCTCAGGAGACACAGGAGACCTTAGGAAAACAAAAGCTCTTTTTTCTTGCTCTTTTAGATTGGCAGCGAGCACATGTACTCCAAGGGACAAGAGTATCAAATTTGAATTTCTGTTTATTTCTACCACAGCCATGCCCAAAATCTTGGACTGATTTTGGGACCCTGTTGTCATATGCTGTTCAGAATGCGTCAATAGAAACTACAGCATGAATGAATGAAACTGAAACAGTGAGAAAAAGAAACAAAAGTAGAAGGAGGGGAAATAAACAGTATGAGATGAGAGAGCTGGTGATAGAGCTTGTCAGGAAAACCCAGGTATTGACCCACACCTCTCGAGAAGTCAGTCAAACCTTGACTTTACCACACTGCCCAGTTCCTTTTTGCATTCAGAAAAGTTGCTTGTATTCAGAAGTTATAGCAAAGTCATTAGGAGTTCTAGTTCAGGCTTTTCTTTCATACCATGCCAGAGCTCATTCCAATGAGAATGGAACAGAATCCCTGTTTCAGCATACTTTTGATATGGACACAGGTGTTAGCCCAAGAACCTGTGAAAAAACTAGGAACACTTGCTTTAGTTTTATAAATGGATGTAATCCCACTAAAATTAATAATACAACTCATTCCAGCTGCAGAATTAAATGTACCTCCTATGCTCCTTTAAGATCTATACCATTATGTCTTTAGCAATAATTGTAATTTTGACAGCAATCTCCTTGGCACAAATATATCCAGGATTGAGCCCAAGTGTCAGTGTTGGCCAAAGCAGAGCCCCAGACTGTGTGTGCTTGGAGCAAGGCCCTGCCTGTTCGGCTGTTTCACTGGTGGGAGCAGCAGCCCAGCTCCCTGACTCGGGCAGAGATGCTGAGCAATGCAAGCAGTGTTAACAAGGAAGCTGCTCTGAGCTCAGGGAAGCGTTGTTTGCCTTTGGCCTGAAAGGCTGAGCCTCAATTCTGCTGCCAAGCCTTGGAGCTCTCGCCCCATGGACAGACGCACACGGCTTTTTCCCACCGGTTTCATCAGAATAAAACTGTTCTGTGGTTTCTTGTTATAAACTCTTTACAGAAGCTAATTACTGTTGGCACAGAATTAACCACCAGTTGTATAAGTGAAATTTTGCTCAGCTCCAGATCCTGGTTGCACTCACAATATGGTGAGAGGAATGTGCTGCCCAGCTGTGGGTGCTACCCACAGGTGCTCTGCCAGTGCAAGATCAACCCTTCTGCCCTTCAGGTAGAACTTTAAAAATCCTCTTTTACTTTTTCAATAAGCAGGAGATAAATCCCAGCGTCCTCGTCAACATTTCCCCTCTAAACAAACTCCACTCTGATGCTCAAGGCTGCAAGCACACTGCAGCAGCCTGCAAATGCTCTGGCACCTTTTCCTGTGTGTTCAATCTGCTCCGTTCCAGGGGCACACGTGGTGTGCAAGGCTGCAGGGAAAGAATCCCTTTCAGGCTGCTTTGCTGCTCAGTGCTGAGCAGGTGTTTTTATACCATTCTGAATAGTTGCTTTGACTGTGGAAATGAAGGGGAAAAAATCTGTCCTGTGGAGACCAACCTGTGAGGTTTGCATTTTATTTATGGGAAAATAATTCAGCAGGGTCAATGGAGCATCGGTTTACAGGATGCCCTAGCTCTGCTGATGAGTAATCTGCTAATTAATAGCTTTGGAAATGCTGCCAAATGCTGCCAGAGTGATTGCAGCACACGAGCAGACCTCGCTCAGCTCCTGAGCAGACATTCTCAATAGCAAGCAGAGCTGCTGGGATGAGCAGGATGGCTCTTACTGCTCCTTCCAGTCTGTTCTGTGGGCCAAAAGACACTAGATCTTGTATCTGTCCTCAAATACAGATCTTAATTTTTGTATTCCTGGCATCATGAGTCTCAGGAGCTGAAAGTCAGCCCAGAGTTCCATCTAAGCAAGATCTCAGTGTTTTCAAAAGAGTAACAAAAATGCAAATAATCTGACAGCTTCTTCTTTGGCCAACAGGAATTCAACAAATAAATCTGCATGCTGTGTCTTTAAACCTAAGAAGTCTTTGTGCTGAAGCTGAGGTAGAAAAGCTACTTGTTCATGTAGAAAATAATGAGTTTATGCACTATGGTCTCGTTCTTATGTCTAAAAATCAATACTGATCCAAACTAAATCTGCCAGTGAGACATAGATACTTGAAGGATTAGTTCTATGGGATTCCAACTTATATTGCCAATTGCTGTCTCCCAGGAGGGTTTAATATTGGGAAAATCTGTTCTAAATCTATAAATTAATTAAAAAACCCACAGGCCCTTGTTCAGTATCTTCAGTGTAACATCTTTAGCGGGCATTGAGGATGTTGGACTGAGGAAAGAATGCTGTTCCAGTGTTTTCTGTCCCATCTGCTCAAAATTCACGCTCCATGTTACATTAAGTGTGCTGTTTCCTTGCCAGATCTGGCTGCTGGGGGAAAAGAACTCAAAACAGAGCAGAGTTGATGTCTGGGGTGTGCATGAATTGGCCCAGGTTATTCCTTGCCCAGGGCTTTGGAGGAGAGGATCAGCCATCTGCTGCTGGACCTGCCGGCAGCCAGTTCCCTCGGTGTGTGCAGGGGTGGAACTGTGCCCCTCGGTGCCTCATTCACTGTTTGTGTGCAGGCACAGAGGAGCCAGCTTGTCCTTCACACCGTCACAATGGTTAGTGTGGCACCTTTTCCATGTGTTTCCAGATCTAGAATGGAATTTTCCTCATGTTCTTAGTGGGTGTGTACCTCATGCATACTTGACCACTTCTTTCCTCTTTCAGTAGTGGACCTGAGTCCAAGTCCCTTATGACAAACTTTTCATTTTTATCACTGAAGTGCTATCTTGTCCTTGCTTCTGTCACCTTCAGGAAACCTGTTACCCAACTCTGGGTGCTCTTTGAGGAAGCAAAGATTAAGTAATATGCAGCAACAGGGGATGTATGACAGTGCACTGAGAAACTGCATCTCTGAGGGACAGCAGGTTCCCTAAATGCCACCCCGAGCAGGGCACCACGGGATGCTCCCCTGCCTGAAGTTCCTTTCTGGACGCTTTCTTCACTCCCTCGGTGTTTGTTCTCCTGCAACAGCAAGGAAATGAAGAAGAGGAAGGAAAGGAGGCAATGAGCACACATCTAGTGCAGGAGGGGGCAGACGAAGGTACCAGAGGTACCCTTCCAGCTTGTGCAACTGCCTGTGCTCAGCCACCGGTGTCCCAACAGGGCACAGGGGCAGTTTTCCTGTTGGACAAGAGCCTTGAGAAGGAAAGGAGAAGTGGAGCCTGTGGGTTACAGGAAATCAGTGTGGACCAGCCAACGCCCTGTCCAGACAGCACAGGCGCTGCCTTTGCCCTCACCCACCGCCTTGTAGGGCTCTGTCAGTCACAGAGCAGTTCTGGGTGTTGCTCAGCACCGCTAATGACGGTATCTATGTCCCAAGTGAAGCAATCCCAAGACCCATTCCTTCTGTGTGACTTGCCCAGAGCCCTGGGGGCAATTCCAGAGACCAGTTTTTCAGCCTGTTCACACTGTTATTTTTGCTAAACAGAGTCTAGTGAGGCAGGGACTGCTTCAAACGGAGGGGCAGAGCCCCTTGTCCCACGGGCTGCAGGGACAGAAGCGGGTGCTGCCCGGCCAGGGAGCCTGAGGGCAGCAGAACAAGCCCGAGCCCTTCCCCCTGGCCGGAGGAGTCCCTGCCCCACACAAGGAAAGCCTCGAGCTGAGTTCTGTGCACGTTGTGCTGCACCCCGAGGACCCCGTGGGTATGAATCACCTCCTGCTGTGGACCTCTGAGACAGATGAAAACCCTGCCCTT
>WAAG01009768.1:100082-129359 GCA_013390105.1 Tichodroma muraria | reverse complement strand
GGGTGGAGGGAGGGAGGGAGGGAGGTGGTTATAGCTGCTGTGCTGGGCCTCGTCCATAGTTCCGTGCCTGCTGAAGGAATCGCAGATTTTCAGGGCCGTATTTTCAGGCCCTGCTTCCCGTGAGTTGAGGCAAGAAACCTTGTAGTGGAAGACAGGCGAGAACAACTCTTCCTATCCCGCTGTGTAAGGCTCTGCATCAGCTTATGACCTGTTCAAACCTGTGCCGTTTGCTATTCCTGTGCTGAGTTTCTTCCCAGTTAATCACGTCATCTTTGCTCTGTCACGTTAGCTTCCTGTACAAGTTTTTCCCTGCCCCTTTTAGTGCTGTTTGTTGGCATTTAAGGTCTCTGTTTCTCTGTTTCAAAACCCTTGTCAAGTCCAACTGGTGTATGTGTTTGAGTGATCTGCTTTAATTGAGGAGCAGTATCGGGTTGTGTTATAGTAGTGTGTGTATATATACACACATATATGTATAAATATAATGTAGCGATGACTAAGGTTTGTTTATAAAATCTGGTATG
The DNA here is from genome assembly GCA_013390105.1 of Tichodroma muraria. Lineage (NCBI taxonomy): Eukaryota > Metazoa > Chordata > Aves > Passeriformes > Sittidae > Tichodroma > Tichodroma muraria. Next base: position 128,838 of record WAAG01009768.1, on the reverse strand, counting down.
TGTCTTGATTTTAGTGTGCAATAGAAGCCTGACAAAAGGGTTCACAGAAAAAAAAAAACTGAATTTGTAAAATAATAGTATTATTTTGCTGTTTCTCAGGAAGATGGAGCCTTGATACAGAGAAGCTCCTAAACAAGAATATAAACTTGATAATACCCAGTAGTATCAGCACACATCACGTTTATTTTCCTGTCCATATTGGCAGTATTGGGTAATTTTAACTTGAAAATACTTGTCAAATATTCAGAAAAGGTTCTGACACTAATTTTGTCCCTGAATTTTAATTGCACTGACTTGTCAAATCTTTCTAAAACAAATTAACAGTTGTCTGCTTCTTGGGCAGTTAATTATCTTAATTGAGGGTCAGATACTTAGTTTTGTTGTAGTGGTCACCTAGCACTTAAACTGACTCTGTTCCCTCTACGGGTTTACCGTTTTGGAATTAAAATAATGATAGCTTGGAATTATGTCTTGGGAAGAGAAAACACCACACATTATAAAATTAGGGGTTTCTTGTTATGTTAGACCACTAAGGCACAACAACTGCAGTGTTCCTTTCACCAGCAACTCTGACTGGGTAAATGTTTGTCACTGAAACAACCACACACCAGTATTTTTCAAGCCTGTAGTGGTTGCCATCTGTATCATATCTATTTTCCATATTGCTGAATTCCTGGACAAGAGTGTTGCAAGTGTCTGCTGTCCAATGTCTGTATTTGGGTTTTCTTAGAGGAATGGAGAGTGTGATCCCTAGATGGAAAAGTTTTCAAATCTGTACCAATAAACCTGCCTTGCTTGGTCCTTTATTCCTCTACCCTGTGGGAAATTATCAAAATAAATCCCTTGATCTTAGTAGAATGATTGCAGTTGTAGTGGAGGTGTTGTACTTTTTTTTTGTAACAATCATAGCATAATAATAACATCAATGTTATGACTCCGTATGCTTGAGACTGAAGATTGCATTTAAGTCCTGCCTAATGTAGCTTAACATGGTACTGGAGTGTCCTAAATTCTTTTTTTATAGAGAACTTCAATGTCCATGTGTTAAAACACTTGAAACCGGGCATGATTATTGGGTGTTTATCCAAGGTTTTGTGGTTTAATCTCAGTGTTGGTGAAAACTTATCAACTTCTGATCTTGCAAGAATTATTCATGAAGGGATAAAACCAAAGGTGAACATTTCCATCTTCAAAACACTTTTATGAGAGTCTCGTGCTTCTCAAGACCAAAGCTTCTAAAGAGTGTAGCAGTGTCATTACTTAGTCAGGAGCTTTTTGTGCTGAGTAGGGATAGCCAGGAGCATCCCAGGGACTGGTTTTGCCTTTGCACAGGTTCTGGCTGCAGGTAAGATCATAAACAAGCCTGTGTCACCTTCAGACTGCTCAGGTTTGTATTAACAAGGTGCTTGTTAGGAGCTTTTGGCTGCTGTGCAGTGCTGAGGCTCAGCTTTTGATTCAGGGAGGTCTGCAGGGTTGGATGGTCTCATAAAACCACCTGATGATTGTGGAAAGCAGGAAAAGCCAGCGCACATTTTATCTCAGTTCAGTAATTTGAAATCCCCTTGTGCTCAGAGCGCTCCGGGTTTCGATGTGCAAGGTGTATGTGCACTCAGTCCTGTTAAAATGCTGGAGCTTCCCTGCCAGCATGAGGGATGGCATCAGAAATGGAATTCACATGGTACAGATGCCTTTTTAAATTCAAATAAATTTGCCTTCATTTTATTTCCCACTTCTGTGTTAGCTGGGCACCAGATATCAACAAGAACAGGAACGCGCCTATCGGAATTCCTCTGTGGGTTGTGGTTGCAGTGATTCTCTGGTTGTTGCCTGTCTGCTGTGAGCAGTGCCTGCATTAGCAGCAGTTGTGTGGACACAGCAAGATTCAGCAGTGAATTTAAAGATGGATTTATTTTTTTTTTTAGTTGCAAGTCGGTGAGTGTTGATTGGTTTAGTGCTTTCACTAACCACAGCTTGTGTTTCTTCAGGAATCAAAATTCTACTTGTCCTTGGATATCAGTGCTGTTCTAGTGCTGTCTCTCAGGGTCAGCACTGGTTACTTGTGTGCAGCTTGCTTCTTTTGAGTTCAGAGTGGGCCTTGTGCTGCTGACCCAGCAGGAAGCTCATTTTTGGGCAAAAAGAACGTTTCATGAGCCTGCAGTGCTGGAAACTTGCCGTACCTCATATACACCAAGCTTTCTCTTCTGTGCTCTCTCAATTTGATGGCAAAGGCAGTGTTATCTTAATTTTATTTTCCACTTGTATGTGAAAAGTGTTGTTTTAGTAAGTGCAGATGATAAAAGGCAAACCCCAGCATTTTGGCAGTTGTTACCACATTTTATTTTCAGAGCTCCATCTTGGTTCCACATGCTCTCACTGTTCTGGAATTGCTAAGCTCTGCCCTGATTTCCTCACTTCTTTCTGACTTATCAGGAGTTGTTAGTGTTTCTCTTCTTTATCTCAACAGTTGGTTCAGCTGAAGTGTTTTTCCCCTTTGGTTTGTTGGGGTTTTTTTTATTCTGTGGAACTTTCTGCCACTGTTCTGCAAAAGTATTCATTTGCTTTCTATTGTTTGAAATGTATGTTCAGAATGTCATCTTGTTAGAGGGCCTTTGCTTTGAAACGCACTGGGGTAGTGAAAAAGCTGAATCGATGTTTAACACTCCTTGTTAAAGTGGCATTTAAATTTTAGAGCACTTTTCACAGAACACTTCCATAGAACACAAAACTTCCAACTTTCCAAGAGTGGTGCATGTTTCATGATAGTTTTTGAGTTTAAGAGAACATAGGGAGTTCTTGATTTTAAAACTTGTGGTAGATTTATTAAAAATCTAATAAGAACCTTAATCTGCTGTTCATCCCAGTGGGAATAAAAAGCCAGAATATCAGGGAAAGAAATCCCAAAATTCATGAAAACTAGAAAGGTTTGTTCCTTTTTACTGTTTCTAAGTTGGAGATGAGTGAATTGGGCCTGTGGTGTCAAAGGCTTCGGTGTGGTCACCAAAGGAAACCTGTGTACCTGCACTAAAAGAGAAAGCCAAACAAACTGGCCATGACTAAGCTCCATGGATAATGCAAATAGATGACTTTCATTTCACTGTCTTAGGGTGTCTTTTTCCTTTAATGATGGGATTCACTGACAGTTTTTGCTTCTGCTTTTGAGCTTGCAGACTTGAGTGATGAAATATTTAAGATGAAAATGTAGTTTCTGTTATGCCTTACTTCCAGCTAGTTTTGAGTATTGAGAAATTGGATACTGCCTGGCATGGAAACTGTTTTTTAACTTTGAATTCTTCTAGGAAAATGAGGTGGGGTGGGTTGGATGAGTGCTGTGTGTTAAGTGGGTTCTGTTTGTGCTTGAGGGAGCTGGGGTAAGAGGACTGCCTGTTCTAGCTGCTGTTCCTGTGTCATTTGAGACATGGAATTGGAGCGAGGGCTGGCTGGGGCCGTGCTGCCATGGCACGTCAGAGCTGCTGAAGTCACAGTTCGTGGAAAGCGCTTGGACACGCAGCTGTGCTGTGCTGTGCTGTGCTTCTCTCGAGCTGAAGTGTCTTTGAGGCATGTTCACTGCAAGCTGGGCAGGGAAAATAGCTTCTAATGCCCCAAAGCAAACAAATCGATGTTTCTGGCTTCCATCCTGAGTCACTCCTTTAGTCCAAGGGTTTGATCAGTTCTGCAGACTGCAAGTAAGCAAGGTGCTCTACCGGTTGGAGTAGCTAATTAAGATGAAGGTATGAATCATAAATGAGAAGTTGGCCTTCTGCTGAGGACATCTCTGGAACACCCACACTGCCACCCTCTTTTTTGTTTATGCAGAGGTATTAACTGTGTTACGGGGACGTGAGGTAACTCAGGAATCATTCCTGCCGTTCAGGGCATGAGAGATTCTCAGGTGAGGTTGAAATACCGGTAACACCAATGAGGGAGTTCAAGAGGAACTTCTTCTTGCACGCCTGACTCATGAGCAGCTGAGTTGTTTCTTCAGTTTAATTAAATTCCATGCCTTGTCCTGTTAAAATTTGAGGCTTGCCCCATAAATCTAATGAAGATTTTAATTTTAAGGTATCGCTTTTTCATTTAACCCTGCCAGTGAGTGATTTCAGGGTTTGTCAGGTTTTCTAAGTTCTGCCTAGTTGGTTTAATGAGAGTTCTAATGTTTTATGGAATTTCTTTTCAATCTAAATAAACCCAGGAATGCAGGCTAAGGTAGTGTCTTGATGTTCAATACAGATAACTAATAGCAGGAGATATTACACATTATTGAAGGAGAAAGAACTAGAGATTTATTACTGTGCATTATGGTCCATTAGTACTTTTCTGGGAAGAATCCTGTAGTCCACAGGTGCTGTGCAGTATGGGGATAGGCTGTGTTACTGTTGAAGGTAAATGGGTGACACACACATGTTATCTCTGCTTTTTGTCCCTCTAGATCTGAGGCAGTAGCACATTCCTAACTGGATTTAGTTTACACACAAGCTGGCATGAAAGAAAACAAAACATTTCTTATGCTGTAAGAATGATAACTTTGCATTATTGAGGGAATATCCAGTACTCTTAAATTGTCCCTGTCCAAAAAACTGTAGTATTACTTCCTCTTCTTCCTCTTGAATAAAAGAATGTAACAAACAATAGCTTTTGTGGGCTTACTGCAGTCTGGAGCAGCAGTGGGGAGACAGGCAGTCATTTGTGCTCGGAAATCTCTGAGGTTGTTGAAGTGTAACTGCAGGGAAGATACTTTTCTGATTTGTGGCAGGATGGGAACGCCAATTAAGGCTTCGCTGTAGTTACTCCGCCTGGATATTCAGCTGCTGAAGAATTTTTTATTTTTTTTTAAGGAGAAAGTTGTTTATCCTATCTCTGATTCTCTTGCTTTGTGCAATCTTTAGGTGGTCACCCCCTCGCTTCCCCATAGAGGGATTTTCATGTCTGGGTATCTCAGCTGAAGTTGGCAATAACCAGCAGATCTGAACTTCCTGCTTGTAGTTGTGACCTTCCCCACCCTGTGTCAACTCAGTGCTGACAAGGAAGGACATTAAAGGACTAAATTCTGAATCTTTTAGTTTGGATAAGAACAAAGTCTAACACTGGAGGAAAGAAAAGCAGAGCTGAACCCTACCTGCTTATTAGATAACCAAATGTTGGTTATTTTGTTGTAAGCTAATAGTGCACCTGTTGGTTTTACCTCATCAGGCTTCCCTGTGTTACTGGCTCCCTTCAGCCAGTCTTAATTGTCTGCAGGGTGTGAGCTGAGAGCAGCATCCTGAGGGGCAGATTTTCAAATTATTTCTGCCTCTCTGCTCATGGCCATGGTAACTCCCACCATGGAAATCCTGCTGTCCAGCCAGATGGGCTCTGTGGAGCCATGCTGAGGCAGGAGCAGTCTAAACATTCCAGTTTAGAGTTCAGTCTGGCCATGGAGAGCTCTGCAGGGGCTGAGAGGTGAGGCCTATGTTGGACAATGTGCACAATGGGCTGAGTGCACAGGGAGGAGATAGAAAGTAGCAGAAGTCTTGGGGTAGAAATCATGATTTTCATTTGCTGGTTTTAATGTCAGAGCTCTGGTTTGAAGAGTATCATCCCATTGGCTGCCAGCAGTCAGGTAGGGAGAATGTGTTATTGCTGTGTTTCTGTGCCATCTGTATTTCCATCAGTGTAAACATCCCATAGAGATCCACAGCATTTCTGGGATCGTGAAATCAGGATACCAGGGACTGGTGTAACCTGTTAGTAGCTTGCAGTAGGAAAATACTGCAATTTGTCACTAGCAGGAGTTGTCCTCATGTAAATTAAATTCTTCATTCAAGATCCCACCTCTGAAGCTTTTTTCTTAGCAGCAGAGTGTATTCAGCCTTGACCATTAGCTGATTTTATGACTTAAGAAGGAAGATAAGAGGTGATGGAGGAGAAAAGAGGAGCAAACCTGGAAATAAGCAGTACTGACTTATTCCAAGCATTTTGTAAAGAATTTCCTATTGAATTGTAAATCAGCCTGTTGGTAAAGAAGAGATTTTGATTTTTTTAATTTCCCCCCTCATTTGAGTTGTTTTGACTCTTCCTTTTTCCCTGACCAAGAATGGTGCCTCCTCGTTTTCTGAAATGGAATAGGCAAATATCTTTGAATCACGTAGGCATTAGATAGCCAAAGTGCCTGTAAGCACTGGAATTTTCAGTTAAAAGGAAAGTAGTAAAGTAAATAAGTAGTAAACAAATGTTACGTTTTGTATGCATAGTGCATCTTTCTTTTTTTAAAAGCTGTTGAAGAATTAGTCAAGTGCTTAGAAAGGTGCTAATATTGCCATCTTTCTGAAGACTTTCCATGTGTTTCCAAGTTTGATGTGTATTCCCAAAGAACTGATGCATCTTTCAAGGTTTTATTTTGGATTCAAGTCTCTCATTCTACTTGAGACTTTTATTTAGATATTACCAGAACCAGCGAGAGCTGCTTTTAGAAGTATCTTCTCCCGCATGCCTTTAAGTAATGCTACTTAGGTAATAATTCTGCTCCAGAAAGCTTGTAAAAAAGTTGATTGAAGCTGTGTTCTCACTAGGAATACGTGCCTGCCGTGTGAAGGGCACAGAGATTTCCTAAGTGAGCCCGGCCAGAGCTGAACACACCTGCAGAAACTATTGCTCAACTCTCTTGTGAATGGGGTCATTTATCGGTGCTTTACAGCACGTCACAGAACGCAACACGTCACATGCCAGTCTGCAGTCTTTAGATTGCACCAGGGATTTAGAAATGCAGAGAAAGCTGATAGGCTCCCATCTGACTCAGGAGTGACCCTGCTAATTGCTGCTGCTTCCTGGTTCCTGCAAAAGGGTGCAATTGCTTTGGTAAAAAGGCAGAACTTCACAGAACCAAACGGCACCAGTAGCCCCGAGAGGCAATAACTTAATATCACTAACTTAAAATCAAGGTCTGCTGCATCAGAACTGAAGACGAAGAGGGTCAGAACAGCAGTTTCATAATCTGCATGTCTGCAATAATGGGATGTCCTGTCCTGTGGAATTTTTCTGGTGCTACACACCGAGGTCATCGGTGCACTTTAATTTTCACCATAGCAGCTGAAATAAAGTGCCCGTGGAGATCATGCAGTGCTGCTCTTCTGGAGAAGCACTAATGTAAACTGTGGGCAGTCTTGACTTGACAGCTGTGCTGACAAACCAAAAAAAGATGCTTTTTGCACTAGACAGATGTCTAAGTGTTGGAAATTTTCCAGTGAGAAGCAGAAAAGCTTTATTCTTCCAGTATTTCCATGTCACATGAAATATGGTTTAAATGAAAGGAATGTTTTCTGATGGGGAATGTTACTGCAGAGCTTTTTAGCATGCAGAGGATTAGCTTCTTAATCACCTCTCTGAGTAACTAGATTTTACCAGTTGTACAGGAAAACTCTTGGTGCTGTGAATAGTGAGGCAGAGTGATCAAGGAAACTGGTTATTTTATCTTCATTTGATGCGTTTGCATGGCACAGCCGGTGCCAGAATGTCTCCTGCATTTGCATGTGTTCCTTATAATATTTATCAGATACAGACACGGCATTCATCGATTATTTTCCTTGAAAGAGAGACGTCGAGTATTTCATCCAAATGAAAAACAGTATGAGAAGGTTATATTTAAAAATATGCAGCCTAGAAGACAGCTCTTTAAAGCAGTGGTGTACCTGGTGTATGCTGGAGTTTTGTCTTGGAAATCTGCTCATCAACATCAGTAGTTCAGTAAAAGCTGGAACTTGAAAGCAAATTCCTTTCTTGATGTAAAACTGTAGAGTTGATTTTACAAACTCTTTTTGTTTTTTTGAGGAGATGAGAACCCTTTGCTTTTTTTGTGCATAGGGTTCGACAGCATCTATATTTGAGTTCTTCATAACCACTTCATTCTGTTAGAATTCACATGTATGGTGAAGAGCATGATTCTGTAGCAGGCAGGAAAAAGCAAGGAACATACAATCCTGTGCTCAGAGAGCATGATCAAGGATGGCTTATGCCTTGTACTACGCTTCTGTAAGGCTGCTTGGAGAGGCTGTTGTGATATTAGGAATTTTTTATGCAAAAAGCAGAATATCATGGTCACCTACTATGTGAATGCAAAGATGGGCTAAGGCTTATGGCAGATGATACTCTGTTCAACTTGCTGCTTTGTTTAGTATTTGGTAATGATGGGCATCAGTTTTCTTTGTACTTCTTGAGAAGGTTCATGCTTTGTTTTTGATCCCTCTGGTGATGAACCTGATCCTAACTAAAGCTTCGTTAGCAAACTGCTTGAGCCTGTACTTCGCTCTCTATTGCAAACATACCTGAATTCCATGCTGTATTTCACTGCTCTCAACTGAAGGGTTTGTTCTCTCCTTTTTTAGGTACTTTTCTACTCATCAAGATGGAAAGCTCAGATTCTAGTGATAAAGGAAGTATTGATCAATCAGAAGCCCAACGTCAGAGCCAGCTGGATCGGTTAGATCGGGAAGAAGCTTTCTATCAGTTTGTGAACAACCTGAGTGAAGAGGACTACAGGCTTATGAGAGATAACAATTTGCTAGGAACACCAGGTAGGTAATGCTTGCCTATGGCCATCCTGCTAGAGTTGCTTGTAGGCAATCTGTGTAATTTTCTGTTCTCCTGAGGCCCTTTCACCCGTCTGTGCTGCAGCCGTGTTCCGTGGTAGGAAGTAGCTTCTTGCTAATTTGTGCACATTTAAATTCAAGTGGTCTCTTGACTTGTGGATACATAGGATGGTGTGGATTCATCAGATACAAAAGTCTGGTGTTTGCACAACTCGTCAGGAACACCCACATTTGACCCAGTTCCAGTTATATGAACCCTTAGATGGACAAAAAGTCTCCTTTAAGCGTCTGTGTGCAGATTTTGTGCTGGTGAGGTTAGGAGTTTGTAAGCAGGGTAAGTACTCTGGTATGAGATTCTGCATGGGCATTTTGATGTCAGCTCTCAATCAACTTGTTAAATTTCCTCTTTATATGTTGATACCTAATTCAAACCATGACTCAAGTAATTGAAACCTTCTTTTTCTGCTTGTGCAAGTGTTAACCTCAAATGTTTCACTCTGGACACCCTAATGGGTGTAGGATGACAAAAATTGCTGCTCAGTTGTAAAGGTTACAGAATGAGAGAGCACATCTCTCTTGAGTAGGGTGGAACTGTTGGATATTTCAGCTTCAGGAAAACTTACTTGGGACAGCAGTGCTTAAGTGTCTGAACTTCCCCTTAGCAACATGCTTGGCAGTGCCATTATGGCAGGATTTAATTAGACAGAACACAAGCAGTGGCTTGTACCTTCCTTAGAAGCTTTTGATAATGCTTGCCATACATATGATTTGGAAATATTTTTGGAAAATTTTGCTTATTTTCTAAGGTGAAATTACTGAAGAAGAGTTGCTGAGAAGGCTACACCAAGTTAAAGAAGGTCCGCCACAGCAAAACAGTGATGAGAATAGAGGTATATACAGTATTTGTGAAAACTCTTAACTTTAGCACCCCGTACGGACCTTAACTTGAGTGCAGGAGTGGAACAAGTTAAGACTAGGCAGGTGCAAGGTGAGCTTTGTTTCAAAACTCAGTGAACCTTATGTCTGATATCTGCTGCAGAGGTCAGTTTGGGACGGATTTAATTCATAACACATCTATCAAAACAAAATTTCATTTAGGTTTATTTCTTTTTTACTTCCCTTTTTTTTTAAAGATCGCCTTTCTGTCTGCTCCCTTCTGGGATGCTTTTTGGCGATCCCTCTTCTTTAATTCACCATTCTTCCCTTCCAAAGATGCTGCATTGCTTTTGTTGTCACCCTTCTGGAGAGATTGGTGGGGGATGCTCGGAGCTGACCACTGGGGTTCATTCTTCAGTGAGGCAGATTTGCTATAAAGCTCTGCAGGTGAAGGTTCAGGACAAACTTAATTCTCTGTTTCACAGTCGATAGATCACTTAATTGTTTGGAAAGGAAAACACAGAATATTGATGTGTTATGACACCTGACATGTGATTTTCCATTTACTTATGATAGAAAATACGTGTTCTTTTGATGACTTGTTTGCTCTGTGATGGCTGTAGCCTATCTGTCCATATTAGAGCAATGTCCACTCCTGCTCCCTTAGAAGAGCTCTGGTAGTTACAGAATTGTCACACTGCCTGTGAAACACAGTAGCACTTGGTAGGATTCAGCACTTCTAAATTGTCACTTGTTAAGCTAAGCAATTATGTTCTTGGAAAAGATGGCTCCAAAATTAGCTCAGTACTCTAATTTTGGTAGTTCCCTGTCTTTTTCACAGGTGCAGAGTCCGCAGAAGATGTTTCAAATGGAGATTCTATAATAGACTGGCTGAATTCAGTCCGACAGACTGGAAACACAACACGAAGTGGGCAGCGAGGAAACCAGTCCTGGAGAGCAGTGAGCCGGACTAACCCCAATAGTGGCGACTTCAGATTCAGTTTGGAAATAAACGTCAACCGTAATAATGGGAACACGACTCCAGAAACTGAGAATGAGCCATCTGTAGAGCCTTCCAATGGGGAGGATTTGGAAAACAGCCAAAGTGACTCTGAAATTCCAAGGTCTGAATCACCGTCTGTAAGGCAGCCTGGATCAGAAAGGAGCAGTGCGGAGGAGCTGACGGCTGAGGAGGCTTCCCCTCCTAGAGGGCAGAGGAGAGCCAGGAGTAGGAGTCCAGAACAGCGGCGGACGCGGGCTAGGACTGATAGAAGTAGGTCACCTATTAATGCAGTGAGTGAGGCCCCTCGCAGGTCTCATCACAGCACGTCATCTCAAACACCTGACCACTCCTCAGCGAGCGAGGCTGAGGGCAGCTCTAGAACCAGGCAGCACGTGACGTTAAGGCAGCACACAGTGGGGACTGAGGTGCCGAGTGAAAATGCAGTTCTGTTTTCCCCCCCCGAAACGAGGCCTGCTCCTCAAGCAGCGGGTTCTTCAGAAACCACCGGCACCAGTGAGCCCACGGCTCCTGGGCAGAGGCCTCCCACCATAGTGCTTGACCTGCAGGTGAGAAGAGTTCGCCCGGGCGAGTACCGGCAGAGGGACAGCATAGCCAACAGGACCCGGTCCCGGTCCCAGACCCCCAACAACACGGTCACCTACGAGAGCGAGCGCGGAGGCTTCCGGCGCACGTTCTCCCGCTCGGAGCGGGCTGGGGTGAGAACTTACGTCAGCACCATTAGGATTCCCATCCGTAGGATCTTAAACACGGGCCTGAGCGAGACCACGTCGGTCGCCATCCAGACCATGCTGAGGCAGATCATGACAGGCTTCGGGGAGCTCAGCTACTTCATGTACAGTGATAGCGATGCAGATCCCGGTGGGCCGGCTCCCAGTCAGAATGTGGAGACTTCCGAGCCGCAGAGCGGAGGCGGGGGCACCTCGGGCAATGAGAACGCAGATGTTAGCTCAGGGGAGGTGTACGAGGGTGGGCACGAGGCTAGCTCAACATCTGGTGCCAGGCGGGAAGGCCGGAATATGAGGGGATCGGTCACTTTTGAAGAAAGCGGTTCTCTACCATTCCTTAGCCTTGCACAGTTTTTCCTACTCAACGAAGATGACGATGACCAACCAAGAGGACTCACCAAAGAACAAATTGACAACCTAGCCATGAGGAATTTCGGTGAGAGCGACGCTCTGAAAACCTGCAGCGTGTGCATCACGGAGTACACGGAGGGCAACAAGCTCCGCAAGCTGCCGTGCTCGCACGAGTACCACGTGCACTGCATCGACCGCTGGCTGTCGGAGAACTCCACCTGCCCCATCTGCCGCAGAGCAGTCCTAGCTTCTGGGAACAGAGAGAGCGTTGTCTGAAGGAGAGCTGAGTCGATGGCCAGGCAGCTGGTGTGATAGTGATGGGCAAAGAAGTCACTTCCTTTATGGCCACTTTTTGAGTGGTACCTCACTGTATAGTAATGACTCGGAGTGAATCTTCCCTCGTGAAAGCATTTTCTCTGGATTCAAGCTTTGGGAATTGGAAAATTTCTTTAATTAGGTTTTTCGAGTTCTAGTCGGTTTGGGTGTTCAATTTCACTTGTCCAAAGACATATCCCCACTTCAAAATATTTTTTTTCTTTGTGAAGAGTATTAAGTTCTTTCTCCTGCCCAGCCCTTGCCATCCCAGTCCAATAAACAGTTTATCCTCAAGATTGTGCTTCTGAGGAGTTCTTTGAGAAGTTATCCCAGCTCAGTGTCCATGAGTCATAGAGGAATTCTTGCAAGAAATCCAGCTCCTTGAAAAAATAATATTAATTTAATTGCACATTTGAACATACTTTTAATTTTCCTCCTGGGTTAATATTGGACATGTCTGTGTAAATAACACTAATGTTAGCCCTTTCCCCATCACTATGGCACGCTGTAGGATGAGCTGTTAGCGTAATTGGGATATTTATCTTGTTGTGGAAATATAAGAATTGCCTATGCTTGTTTAAATAAAGGAAAAAAAAAAACAAATCTGTTTTAAAATTGTAAAGCTTTTTTGTAGAAGCTCAGTACTTTTCCAATGCACTGTTGTACTAATGCATTAAGAATTAAAATTGTACCATGCTTAGAAATCAAGAATGCTTTTCATACAGACCCCACCACTCAGAGAGCAAACTGAACACAAGAGAGCTGCTTTTGTGACTGTGTACCTGTCAAGAGCAGTGCATATCTGTACTATTTATGTGAACAGCTACTGTAACATAAAAACAGTTGGATTAGACATTAAATTGCATTTAAAGAAACAGAAATTAAATGTTATAATTGCAGTGTTTTGGCTCAGTAATGCCACCAAAAAAAAAGAGATAAAAATTAGAAACTGTTCTAATGGCTGGTTCTTTCTTGGTATGGTTGCAAAATACGGAGTAATACAAACCTGTGTGTACTGGCTCCTTCACTGAGGTTTGTGCACAATTTTTCTGTCAGCTTTTGCTCTCAGTTTTTGAGGCAACATTGTAAGTTCAGCAAACAAGTATGGACAGGTTGGTCTTTAGTTCTTCACGAGCTTCAACTCCATTGGTAACCTCTGGATGTGTTGAGTGGTCTGGTGTTGGTAGCCTGCGGTGCAGGTGCCACAGGGAGTAACTGGAAAGCACATCATTAGTATAGGGTTACATTTAAAAATGAGTGCACTTACATGTGTAGCAGATTCTTGAGAATAACAGTAAAAACCCAACAAGCTCTTTATATTCCTACTGGACAGAATGAAAATTACTTTAAAAATTGTGTATGTGATGCAGTTGAGAATTGGAGAATGTACCTCACCTCTCATCGGAGTGTTTGTGTGTGTGGGGAAACATCCTTCACCCTCAGTTTCCCCTTCTTTGTTTTATTCTCTAAGGTTTGGGGTTTTTCCTGGCTTACACGTGCAATGGGAAAGTGGTTTTTACTTATTTCCACTCCGGGGCAGTAGTTCTGAAGGGATATGAGCTGCTCTTGCTGGCTGGAAGGGAAATGTTGCTTATTCCTCAGATTGCAAAACCAAAGCTGGCCTCTTTTTTTCCTAATTAAAACACATTTTTGGTGTTCTATAGTGGTGAGTGCTTAAACTACAATTGCTGCTCTAAGCCGTTTTAACATCTCATCATCTAGTTCAGGATTCCTCAGCATCCCAAAATTCCTTTTTTTCCCTCCACGTGCATTTTGTGCTGTTGTTTCAGGGGGAAGCCCCGACTGGCTGTTGAGCTCGCTTTCCTCCTGGTGGGACGCACCACTGTGGCAGAGGGAACACGAGGGTTCTTTGGGAGCAGAACAATCAGCCAGCTCACGGGTTTGGTTTTTCCTTGGACACTCAGCATTATAAAATCGGCTGCTAATTCTGGGTGCTGGGTTCTCTGTGCCAAAATTTCACAGCAAAATACTACTTCTGAATTTCACAGAGCAAATACTCGTTCTCAGTTGCGGTTTCCAGACTTGCAGAGCGTAGAATTAGAAGGAAAGAAAACCCTCTCTGTATGAGCAGATGTTGGTATCAGGTGTTGGTACACGTTATGTTGATGTTGAAAGTCAGAGATGTTCATCTCAGACTAGAGCTGGTGACCACCAGGAAGGGAGCCCATAATCCCAAACTCACACAAAGCATGGCTGTGGTACCTGTCACCCCACCTTTTCCATGGAATTTCTACTTTGGTAGAACTGCCCTCACAGTTTTATTATAGCTTATAGCATGTCTTAATATTTTATCTTTCTGTAACAAGAGCAACTAATAAAATCTTGGAGGTTTCCCAAATGGTACCAAGAACAAATAATTTAATCTCAGTTTGGGAGACGTTAACGTTCTCCGTGGTTTCTCTGCCTTTTGCAGTGCTGAGTGTGCTAAAGGGCCTGGGGGCTCATTGTCTGCAGCAAAAACTTCTTTATGTAGCTCAGTTAATTAGGGTAATTAAATTTCTATTTATCTAAATTTAGATTGGAATTAGGAAAAGCCAATATTAACATTTCAGTTGCTTACAAAATGTGAAACACTTTCATAATTAGACTAATTTGCATTTCATGAATTATTTTGATAGTGAACATGTGTATTTAGCTCTTCCCTCTTTTTTTCTTTTTTTTTTTTTATATATATTTCTGGAGAGGCTCAGCATCTTCACTCGTGCCTGCAGGGGTGTGAAGGGTTAAAAGGGCGAGTTTTGGCACGGTTCCTCGGCCCGGTTCGCAGGAGCGGTGGCTTTGGAGAGGCAGAGCCCGGTGCGCTGTGGCCTGGGTCACAGTGCCACCGTGTGGGATCTGCCTTCAGCACCGGCGCGGTTCCTTGCCGGGTCAGCAGCTTTTATTTCGGGTTCGAAGGATTCTCCTTGTCATTGCCCGGCTCAGTGGTCACCATGGGGTTTTTCCAAAGGTCCAAACTCCTGCTGGGAATACCCGATGCGTGAGCTTCACTGCTTGCTGACAGGCCAGACCCCTACCCACAGCAGTGGCAGCAGTCACCAGGCTGAAGCCTTGTGACAAACACAGTTTTAATAATTACATTAATTACGAGTTGCTGTTAGTTCATATTTTAATTCACATTGTGAACCAACACAGACTTGTGGGTGCTCTTTTTATTTTTTAATATTTTTTTGGGGGGGGGGCTTTATCTGTGAAAAGACTGGATTCCTGGTGCCGATTGGATTTCCCTTTCACTTGCATATCTTTTAGTTCTTCAAACAAGTCGGGTTTTTTGCAGAGTACTTGGAGAGCAGTTGAGTTGTTTTAAAAACGATTTGATTACGTAGGTACTTCATGCATAGAAATCGGGGGATTTTAAAGGCCTTTTGCAGGAAGCGCTGCCGTGCAGGCGCGGCAGCTGCAGGACACAGCACCCACCGGGGCTGAGGGGGCTGTAATTGTCCTTTGTGTCGACTTGCAGACGCAGGGGTTTCCCACCGGAGCTGGCACAATGGCCCATAATGAGTGTCATCCCAGTTTCCTGTCACTTGTCCGGGTTATGCAAATGTGGGCCTCCAAAGGCCCCTTTCCCGGGTGGTGGATCCACAGCGGATAAACACAACCCGGTGGTCTCATCCCAACAAGGAATGCGAGGGTGAGAAGAGGTGCAGGTGGGGCTGAGGGGGTTCTGAGCCTCCACACGGCGGTGCAAGCCTCCGTGCCTCGTCTCGCCCTCCATTTGGGATCGCTGTGCCCATGGAAGCGGTGTCCTGCCTTGCGGAAGGGTCTGTGCGAGCAGGCGAGGAGGAGCCCAGCTGTCGGAAATGTCTGCCTGCTCCTCTGCCTGCTCCCGGGAGGAGGAGCTTTGGATGAAGGTTGGCTTGGAGCCACATGGAGGGAATTTATAACAACTTCAGAAATATTTCTAGCCCTTGTGTACAGTAGGCTTTTTGTTTACCCTCGACTGAGGGGGTGGGAAGCAGGAGGCTGAAGAGACACAATTAATGGTAACGTACCCAAAGCACAAATAAGTGGTGGTGTGTTAAAAAAAGAGGTTTGCGTCTGTTACCCCAGGGCTTCCCAACCTCTCAGATAGACTGTATCTCCTTTTTCTTATGGGGAAAAGTACCACTGAATTTATTTGGTTTATATCTGGGTTTATTCCCTTTAGGTGCAGTATTTGAGCCCCTTTCTGAATTTCACTGTGCTGGGAAGGCTGTTGGTGGGGAAGCTCTGAATTCCACTGTGAATGTAACACTTTCCTTCATTATTTTTTCCTTTTTTTTGTTGTTTTTTGGTGATTTGTTTTTTTTGTTGTTTCTTTTTCTTTTCTTTTTTTTTTGTTTTTTTTTACCATGCTTTACATTTGTTTGTTCTGGACTTGTTTAATACGAACTGGTACTCAGAGGTTGTTGGACACAGTTTGACCAGGTTTGCCCGCTAACACTTAGGAGGAGTTTGTTCCCTATGTAAGATGTTATAATGCAAATTTAAATAGACTCAATAAAATGCATGAAGCGTTCATTTTGTGCTGGATCATCACTCCTTGGGTTTATTCTTACAGCGGGAATGCACTGGAGTACACGGTGGTGGATGTGGCAGGAATTTATTACCTCCATACACCTTTCCTCTTGAGGCAGAAAGGAAGGAGCTGGAATAGTACAGAATTAACTTCTCGGAAGAATTTATTGCATTGGGACATAAAACTGAAGAAATAAATCCCTCTATGTCCCAGACTTTGTAAAGCTGGCAGTGGATGATGTAGGAAACAAAAGGATCTGCAAGTTGTCTTCCAAGGAAAAGCTGTGACTACAGGTGCCCGCGGGAACCAGGGCCCCATGCAGGGCTGTCAGGGCTGAGTCTCCCTGCAAATCCAGCCAGGATCCCAGGAGAATCTCACACGTGGCTTAAAGCTCCATCCTAAAATTAGCAGCTGAGGTACGTGCAAACACTTACTGGAGTGGGAAGGAAGATTTTAGGGTGTGGGAAGCTGTATTTATTATCCGTGCTTCCCTCACCTAAATCCTGTTGCTTGGGTGGGAAGCGGGAGCCGCTCACCGGGAGCAGCGCGATGGCGTCGGTGCAGAGGAAGGGGCAGGAAGGTGGTGTGTGCCTGAAAAAGGGCATTTTGCATGCCAGGGCAAGGGCTCAGTGTCTGGGGATCAGCCCAGAGCCGGGCTGATGCTCCTCAGCACTGCCAGTGATGCTCTTCTCCAGCAAGAAGTTGTGGGCTGCTCCAGGGATGCATGGAGTCAGGATTCTGCTCCAGCTTCACTCTCCATAGGCAGAGCTCTTGGATAAAGTTTTTTTTTTTCTCATTCCCACATGCTTCTTGCTCTTTGAGTGTTCAGTTCAGTCTGAAACTGGGTGTTTAACACAGGTATTAGCTTTGATTTCAGTGACTTTATTCATGGAGTGACTCCCACACTTTGTGGATAAGGAGCTCTTTGCCTGGTAGCTGTCTCCAGCCCCTCATCCCCCTGTAGGATCTCCTTCAGTTTGGGTAACCCTGGATTTGTTCCTCAAAAACTCTTGAGCAACCCCCAAATTGCTTAAAGAGCCCAAGCCAGCCTTGGCGCTCGTGTGTGGCTGACTTCATCCCTCTGTTTATTTTCTTTAATATATTTGAGGTCTTTGTCCTGACCTGTAAAACTTTATATAACCTTGTTCTTCCCTCTTGGTGCTAAACTCTGTAACCTTTTACGTTGTCCTACTCCTCCCTTCAGGATATATTTCCATGGCACATCCAGACCTTCTCAGGGGAATGTGTTTGGCTGCTTTGCTGGTCCTGCTGCTGGGTGGGAGGAGAAAGGTTG
Source organism: Tichodroma muraria (assembly GCA_013390105.1). NCBI lineage: Eukaryota > Metazoa > Chordata > Aves > Passeriformes > Sittidae > Tichodroma > Tichodroma muraria. The sequence goes on along the minus strand of WAAG01009768.1, from coordinate 111,176 downwards.
TGTTTGGTGACCTTGTGCATCCCAGAGCAATGGGGGGGAGGGCAGGAGTAGCCATCCTTTTGGGGGCTTCTCCCTTTTTCTGACCCCTCCTCAGTGGGATGGAGTGTTTAGAAAGAGAAGGGGGGAGAACAGCACAGACTAGCTGCTCCTCCTTGCCCTTCCCAGCTGTTTCAAGTGTGATTGAACCTGTTCTGGGACTTTTAACACAATAAATCTAAACTCAGCTGTGTTGTGGCTCCCCAAACTCTTACAATACATTTATATAGGGAAAATTAACCCTACTTTTTAATTTTAGACTGGCTGGGCATTGTCTGTGACGCTAATGAGATGCTGCTGCCACATGCTCCAACTGTTCCCCTGAATAAATCTCCTGCTAAGCCGAGCATGTGAAAATCCAGGCGTCAGGTCCCCTCAACAATGATTACTTTATCCCCCATTTGTGGAGGATTCCTTGAGCTCTGGCACCCTACGCCATCAGGGTTGTGGGATTTCAAGGAAGAGGGTTGCAGGGAGGTACCCTTGTGCTGGTGTTGGGGATGCTGGGCTGCTGCACGTTCCCTGTGACCCTGGCACAGCCAGGAGAGGAGCCAGCCCAGTTCCTGCTGCCCAGCAGGGATGTGTTTACACTGGTTTGATTTCTCAGGATGCATTTGCAGAATGTGATTTCTCCAGGTTAAAGTTTGAGGCCAGTGGATTTTAGCTCTGGAGCAGAAGATTTGCTCGTTGTTTTCTGGAGAAAATGCCATGAAGGACAAAGTGCCTGGTTTGGTTTCTTGGCTTCAATACCTTCTTTAATCTTTCACAGCAGTGAAACAGCTCTGGCACCTCTCCAGACCCAAACCCCAGGGTTTGTCCTGTGTCTGATGTTGGCTGGCCAGCAGATTTGGAGGTACCAGAGAGTTTATAGGGATAAAATCTCGAAATAACTTAATTTCAGGAGCCCATACGTTTCTTTTCCAAAGCAGGGATTTCTGGAATGGAGGTGGGACCAGTACGTGCCTGCCCTGAGCATCATTTGCTGCTCACTGTGCAGGTGAAGGGCTGAAAAAGATCCTGGAAGAAACAGGTTAATCTCTCTGGGTACTGCTAAACTGAACTAAATAAATCCTAAATACTCTTGGAAATGACTCCGCCTTCGCTGCTGGCACTTTTGGGATGGCTGTGTGTTAATTTGTAAAGATGCATCTAAATAAATCAAAATATTTATGGCATGGAAGAGAGTGGGAAATGCCCTGAGAGCCACTCACTGCCAGCCGGTGTCCGGCAGTGCTGGTTGTCCATCTTCCCTAAAAGTGTGACGTGGCCGGGAGGGAAAGGTGGGGGTGAAAAAGATGGAAAGGGACGAAGGACAGAGGACAGGAAGGGAAATAGGGTGGGAATTAAACCGAAGGAAAACTAAAGGGTGAATAAAAAGGCTTTTGAACTGTGCTCGTCTGAGTGGGATTAAACATAACACGGGTGGAAGAAGAGAATGGGTGAGAGCCAGCCCGCGGGGATGCCGGTGGCTGTGCGGGCGCGGAGCAGGTCCGGGGGAGCCTCGGGGCCCAGCCTGGCCCCCGGGGCCGCTCCCGGGCGCGTCCGGCGCTGCTGGGGCCGTGCGGTGCCGGCCACGTACGGCGGGGCCGGGCCGGCCTGAGCCATGCTCCAGCTGAGACGGGGACAGATTTCCAAGCACCAAATCCCGATGCTGGGCGGGAGAGGAGCGTGCCAGAGCAACAGCTGGAGCCCGCCAGGGCGGCGGGGGGACGCGGGGCCGGGAGGGGCTTTCTGCGCCAAAGCCCCGGGCGCTGCTCGTGTTTCCAGGGCGGGCTGCGGGTGCCTGGGGGAGACGCGTTTAGTGCGGCTGCTGTGCCAAAACCGAGCGCAGCCGAAGCCAGCACGGCCCCGAGCCTCGGCCGGGACGAGGCTCGCACTCCAAAGGCAATCAATCCACGCTCCTGCATCCCAAGGGATTTCTGCTCCCTGCCCCCGCGCCGGGGGTGCTGATGCTTTGGGGGGGGTCTCTCCTCACTTTCCCCTCCTTTCCCCCCTTCCCTGTGCCGTGTTTCCTTGGATCTCACCCCGTATCTGCTTCTCCTCGCTTTGCCCCGGTTCCTCCCTGGCGTTTAACATTCCTCCCAGCGGCGAGCCGCAGGAAAGCGGCGCATCCCGAGCCCCTCGGGGGGCTCCCCCCGTGTCCTCCTTCCTGCCCCTCGGGCAGGGCCCTCGGGGGCTGGGGACAGAGGGACCCCCAGAGCCCAGCCCATCCACCCTGCCGAGCCTGCGTGCGGCCGGAGCAGCCCGGGGTAGGGATCTTTCCCAAAATCATTGCCTTGAATAACGACAGCGAAGCAACGGCTCTAGGAAAGATTTGCATTTCAGCGCGGGGATGATTAAAATAAAAACCTGCCACTCCTCGGTGCATCCTTCAAGTCCTTCAAAGGAGCTTGCAAATGGTGGGTTTTGCGGGGTTTTTTGTTTTTTTTTGTTTTTTCTCTGAAGGATTATAATACTTAAGTCCTGCAAAAAGAAAACAGATGGAGAAGAAGACAATGAAAGAAAACAAACCCAACCCAGAGCCCGCGGGGAGAGGAGCAGTGGCAGGGCACAGCAGTGCCCAGCTCGTGTACACACTGCACATCCAGAGATAGATATATTTGTGTTTGAACCTATCTGTAAACTGAAAAAAATCGATAGATAGATAGGCGCTGTTTGCACATATTGGTCTAAATCATATGTAATTTAAAACTATTAAATTAATATAAAACATTGACATGTGGCTCATATTTTATATATAAAACATACTTATCATTATATATATTTAATATGTAAAACACACATGTGTTCTGTAGCACAAATATCAGCTATTATATCTAATTAACTTGGTTTAATCCATATTTCAGAGTTAATGTACAAATAGATGTCTAAATACTGAACCACTGTGTTATAGTAATGAAAACATCCTTTTATTTTGTTGTGGTTTGGTTTGGTCTTTTCTCATTGACAGCTTTTTGGTGGAAAAACTCAGGGTTTTGTCCAATGCAAAATGCTTTTCTTCCCAGTTTTCCTGTAAATTAGGGCCAGCAGCCTGTCAGAGCAGGAGGAGGTGACTGGTTCTTCCTGCCCTGAGCCAAGCTGAGAGGGGATATCCAGTGGGCCCATGCACAAACACACCTTTGGATATAATATATATATCTATTTTATATATATATACACACGTGTATGTATATACATTTTTTTATATGGAATTTGTGATGAGCTGCTGCCCCTGGGGGTGCTGGAGCAGCAGGGCAGGGTGTCCCCTCCATCACCTCTCAGCGTCCCCTGCATCACCTCTCTGGGTGTCCCTCCATCACCCCTCTCGGTGTCCCCTCCATCACCTCTCTGGGTGTCCCCTCCATCACCTCTGGGTGTCACTCCATCACCCCTCTCAGTGTCCCCTCCATCACCTCTGGGTGTCACTCCATCACCCCTCTCAGTGTCCCCTCCATCACCTCTCTGAGTGTCCCTCCATCACCTCTCTGGGTGTCCCCTCCATCACCCCTCTGGATGTCCCCTCTATCACCTCTCAGTGTCCCCTCCATCACCCCTCTGGGTGTCCCCTCCATCACCCCTCTGGATGTCCCCTCTATCACCTCTCAGTGTCCCCTCTATCACCTCTCAGTGTCCCCTCCATCACCCCTCTGGGTGTCCCCTCCATCACCCCTCTGGATGTCCCCATGGAGTCACAGCCCACTTTTATCCCAGCACCCTCCCAGTTCCCCCCCAGCTTTCCAGCCATCCTAAGAAGATCGTTCTGATATCAAGCTAAAACTGCCACATTTTCTGTGCTTCCCTCTCTCAGGAATGGGATGCAGCATTCCCTCTCCTTGCTCTGTCCCTGTGTGCACAGCACGGAGTCCTCTGGAGGAGCTCGCTGCTGTACTCTCATTCCCTGTGAATCCCTGTTTACCATCTCTTATCTCCTGATGTTTTTTTTTTAAACACTATTTGCAGTAAATATCCCCGACTTGAAAAAGGGCTGAGGTGCACATTAAAAAAGAAGAAAAAAGCCTGAGTTATATAAAATTAATGCACGTGTCAGCTTTCATCTAATGGCAATTAAAGCACCTCATATAAACAAATCATTAATAGAAAACCCTGGATAAAAGCTGTGTTTTCAGTGTCTCACAGCCTCTGTAACCTCACTCATGAATTATCATCCCTGATCTTTCCCAACCTTCCCATAACTTCTCTTGTTGACAAAAAAGATTAATTCTCCTGTGACCAGGATGTACCTGGAAGGCCTCACCGTGCCCCTCAACCACTGCCAAATGGAAGAAATAGTATTAATGATGCTTAAAAACAGCCCTGGTGCCGTGGCTGTGTGAGAGCCCCCACGGAGGGAAGATGCTGCAGCCCCTGGAGATGCTGGGTGATAAAATCCAGACCCAAAGCTGCAACCAGGGGAATGGAAAACATACAGGAGGCCTCGGGCTCATCCTGAGCACCCTCTGGGCACCCCGGTGTTCTCAGGGGTGGATTTTTAAATAATTTTTACTTCTAAATCCTCAGTGGGACAAGGACCGTCCACTTCCAGCTGTCACCCTTCACCAGCTCATGGCAACATCCCTGTTAGGTTCCAGGACCTCGGCTCAGCCTTTCCTCAATGTGCATCAAACACTTAATAAAAGTAATTCCCAGGATAAACCCTTGCCTCTCCAGCCCCTCTGGAGAGTTGGCAGCACCTGAGAAAGCTGCTGAGAACCATGACCAGCCATAAGAAGAGACCTGGCAAAACACAGGAGCAAATCCCTTTTCTTTTTAAACTGGTTTATTCTACACAAATCTTTTAAACAACATTCATAAAACATTAATTACAAAAATGTGCTAATATGGGGTAGGTTTCTTTCTTTTTCTTTTTTTTTTTTCATTCCAACAATCAGAAATTCACATTTTGAAAGGATAGGCATACTTTTAAGAGACACATTCACTTTACTTCCAGATACAAAATTTTGAGGGGTTATAAATCACTTACAAGGAGCAGATGTCAAAAAAGAAAAGGAATAATTTTAAGCTTCAGGATCTGATTTCAGCATCGAATTGAGCAGCTGCTTTTGGACCACTGGCTCTGCTGCTCTGCCCAGGGTGCCCAGCAGGCACCTCCCAGGACCAATTTCAGAGCCACACACGGCTCCTGCCACTTCAGAGCCTGAAGCACAGCAGAAAAAAAATGGGATTGCAAAGCTACCATCGGTGCTGCAGCCTTTTATTGAGTCTTTCTAGTGGGTACAGACACGGAGAGGGTGCATCCCACCCCAAAAACCCATGGGCAGACTGTTTTCCATCAACAACGGACCAAATACCAGCTGTGACAGGGCATGGCTTTGGAATCTGCTGAGCAGGGTGATGGCAGCAAGCTTGGAGGTCCTGCTTCAAAAACAATTACCCGAAACGGCCAAAATTCAAGCCTCCACCCTGGCGCTCTTATGTGGAGCCAGCTCCCAAATCCACCCATCCAAAAGCAAATATTTGGCTTCATCCTGCTGGATTTCAGGGCAGGGGAGGGGGAGCGGGGTAATTTCCTAATTTCCCTCAGCCTCCCCAGAAAAATCCTGCCTCTGGCTCTAACGGGTTGAAATGGCTGAAACAGGATATGCTGGGAAAGCTCAGGCCTGGGGAAGTCGTGTTCTTTCCCGAAAGGATTGGGTTGAAGGCGCTTGGCAGCCAAATCCCAACCGGGCTCAGGCAATTTGGCCATCGCCCACCAGAAGGGGAGCAACACCTCAGTGCAGAAACCTGCTCCAGTAAACAACTCATCTTACACACCACAATTAAAAATCTACGAAAAGGACAAGAAAAAGAGCTGAATTCCTTGGTAAAACAGCCCCTAAGTCTGGTCTCTAACGCTACAGGAGGGGCTGCGCTTGCCGGGCCGGGCGGAGGTGGAGGCAGAGTGAGCCTTGGGAAGCAGGGTACAAAAAAGAGGAGAAGCTTTGGATGTACAAAGGCTCCTCCAAAGCCATGTTTTGCAGAAAACAGGAGGGATTTTGTGTCTTTCCTCCCGGCTGGGAAGGTGGATCCCAGCCCTGCACCTGCGGGGTTTCATCACCGAGGTTCGTGGGAAGAGGGGACGCAGGGACACTCGCAGGGTCTGGCCTCGAGGGGAGCACTGAGGGCACCGCAAAATATTTGCGAAAATAAAACTACAAAGGCCCCCCGACAGGGGTTGTGCCGGTGGTCCCACCAAAGCCCAGTGATAACCTCCCTGTCACCGGGGCTTAAGTCCACAGCGTGGCCGTGCCAGGCAGATAAAGGACCTGGAGCAATGGCACAGGGTCACCCCTGCAGACCAAAGCCCTCTCAGAGCTCCATCCACCTCTGTGTTTGCTTTCCTGCCAAGGGCTCTCAAAAAGAAAGGGAACAGCTCTGTTTTGGTTTGTTACTTGCCCACGGAGGCCCTCTCTGTGCCAGTTCCACGCCTGGCGTTCCATGCCTCAGAGCACTTTGGAGGAGGATTTAAGGAGCACTTGTCCACCACATCATTGTCCCCAAAGGTTACAAGGCTGGCTTGTAAGCACCCAAAAGAGCTGCTCAAGTCCACCTTTGGTGACATAAAGGTGGAGGGAGGGGCTGCTCTGCTTGCCTTGGCTTTCAAAGTCATTCCAATTTTCTGCTTCCAGCTGGAAAAGGAGAAGCAGACTCTGCCAAGGTGGAAATAATTGAAGCTAAAATATAATCAAGGTGACCCCAAACAAAACTGTGGGGTGCAGAAGCACACAAAGGCCAGGAATGGTTTACACTGAAGAACGGAGAGACAGCAAAGGTCTCAGCTGGATCTGTCCCCTGCTTTCAGAGGATTTGAGCCGGGTTCACCTTTATCCAGGTGAGGATTGTAAGGCCACTTACAGATAGATGCAAGTGTCAGCCAGGGTTCAAATCAGAGCAGGTGAGATCCTCAGCACCAAATCAGGCTGCCCAGAGCAAATTGCTCTTGGCAGCCACGTACCAAAGAGAGCCTCTGCTGCCACGCCGAACATTCCCATGGCACTGCCAGGGAAGGGCAGTAATGTCCTTGCCCAGCTGCTGGCCACCTCCCTGCTGGCTCCTCCAGCTCAGCAGCTCAGCCCAGGGGGTGATGAAACTCCTTGAGTGGCAGCCCCAAAAGTGTGGCCACTGTGGGAGGCAGAGCCAAAACCTCCTGAAATTGGGGGTCTCCAAACCCCAGAGTACCACAGCAGACCTGCAAAAGCCCTCTGCTTGGCTGGCAATTAGGATGTGGCCTTCCCACAGCTCCCACAGCAGAGAAAAATGTTAGGAAACCTCAACCCCAACCAGAGAGAGGCCAGAATTTGATAAATTTAAGCTCTGTGACTTCAAAACTTGGGTTTGCCTGGCTGCAGCACCTCAGGGCAGGGCAAGCTGCAGTGAAGCAGCTCCTGCATATTGTTTCAAAACTGAGAAAGCTCTAAGCCATGAATCATGCCACTTCCCAGGCAGCTCCCAAAGCCCTGCTACCCTTCCCATCACAAACACAACCATCCCTGGAGCCCTTCCAGCTCAGCTGTCCCCTTCCATCCCTCAGCCAGAGTGAGAGGAGTTAAACCCGATGCCTCACTCTGCAGTAGAATAAAAAAAAAGCCCAAGACAACAAGTTGGTTTTGAACACCCTTAAGGTAAAGATTTAAGAGGCAGCCCCAGCCCAGCCCTGAGCAGGCGCTGTTGGGGCATGTCCTGTGCTCACTGCACGCTTACATAAGGCTCTGCAGCTCTGCAAACACCCCGGCCACGGGGTGAAGTGGGGCCCTCCCCACTCTCTTCCACCCCTTTCCCGCCCGAGGGGCTCAGACCACCCCCCTTCCCTTGCTGGCTCCCAAAGCTGGCTGAGGCTGGAGTGCTGGGCTCCCCCTTCCCTTCCCAGAGCAAGGGAGAGGGGCAGGAATCACAGCCCGGCACTTGCAGGGGAGGGAGAAGGTTGGGGTTTCGATTAGAAAACCGAGGAAAAGGCAGCCCCAAAGGGGATGTGGATGTGCTGGGTTAGGACAAGATGACCCTGAAGGTACAGGACAGGCTTTGGGATGAAACTTTTTGCAGTAGTTAGGGACCCATTTGGCATCACACCACCAGACAGCCACAGGCCGAACGGATATTTTGGAGAGCAGTGCAACCCCTCCCTGCTATAGGTGTTCCAGTCACACAATCCCACCTCTCACATCTCAAATTCTTTCAAACTGCCTGATATTCAAAAGGGCCAAACTAGACCCACAGCAGCAGCAGCAATCTGACAAACAAGCCCCAAATACCCCCTGTGTGTTGACACTGCTCCAACCTTTGCCCTTCCCATTCCCCTGTGTTTGCTGATGAGGAGACCTTTCATGGCTGTTGTCCAAACCTGCCTTCCTCTCTGCAGAATTTGTCCTTGTGTCCACCAAGGGCAAATTTTGACCAGACAAAGCCACTGAGTGTGGTATTGGGAGGCTGGTACCAGGCATGGGTCTGGGATAAGGATGAGGGGTGGCTTCCTCTGACCAAGCTGGGGTGGCCAAGAAAGCACCTCATCACTCCAAATCTCCTAGAGGGTCAATAATAAAAGCCATGGGGAGAGATCAAAATTTAGGGGGGATGGGTGTGGGTACCAGCACCCCTCCTGGGCTGACACAGCTGCTCTGATGCCACTGCAGTGCTAAGCACCCCTTGCACTAAATGCTGACTCCTCCCAGGGCAAGGACCCTTGCAGGCATACGGAGCAGTTAAGGCAAGTGGAATTCTGTAGAAATTTGGGATTTGAACCGTAAATCACCTCAGAAGCCAGGGAGGCTTTGCCACACAAAGTCTGGGTGCAGCCATCAGTGGGCTCTGCTGTGCAGCCATTCCCTCAGCCCAGATGGGCTTTGGAGACAGCTCTGCCCATGCTCTGCTTGCTCTGAAGGAGCTACTTCTGGAATTTAAATCTCTCTCTCCTTTGGCGGGCATTAAGGTCCAAAATATGATTTAATGAACTTCATCAAACTCCAATGTGAATTAATGCCCCGAAACTTGCAGAAGGAGTTACAATGAGAAGTTTTTTATTTCCTTCAGCTGTCAGAGGGCTTTGAAGCTGCCCCACTGCCAAGGCTCCCACCCAAAAAGCACCACATTAACGCCCTGCCCTAGGCTAAGTCTGGCAGATCCCAGCTGGAGCTGGGGTTCCGTGGTTCAAGCCCTGCCTCCTCCTGCAGCTTCATCTGCCTCCCATGGCTCCCAAAACTCAGAGATGGCTCAGCAGAGCCACACCAGACCATGCAAGGCAGGACATGAAGGGTAAGAACAGTTGTGAAAAAGCGTATCCAGAAAGAGACAAGTAGACTTCTCATTTTATATATAAACAGACACGTCACAACACACCAGGTAATTTTCCAGCTCGTACGGGGACAGAAGGGCCACAAGACCACAAGACCTTACAATGCATCAACCAACAGGGGTTAAAAACAGGGCCAGAGGGACATGCAGGGTCCTGAGCATATTATGTACAAAAGTCCCACTGCTGCCCGTGGGAGGGGCCTCCATTGAGCCCAAATTTCCACAGCAAAGACATGTCCTGGTGTTACAAACCCCCACACTCGCCCGGAGGCCAAGGGATGATTCCCACGACACACATCCCTCTTCAGACATCTCAGTTTCTTAGTGGCAGGTGAACAAAATGAAAATCTGATGAAAGATGGGTTGGGAGTCAGGATAAATGTGAGTTTTGTTTCTTGCTCTCTCCCAGGAAAAGGTACCCCTGTCCCAGCTATCTCCTTGTTCACACAGGGACCCACCAGGGCAGGAGAACTTCCCTCCTCGCTCATTAGCCACGCTCATTAGCAATCCCTGGAGATTATCACAGAATCATGGAATGGTTTGGGTTGGAATGGACCTTAAAGCTCATCTCATTCCAGCCCTTTGCCATGGGCAGAGACACCTTCCACTATCCCAGGTTGCTCCCAGCCCCGTCCAGCCTGGCCTGGAGCACTTCCAGGGATGGGGCATTCACAGCTTCTCTGGGCAATTTCAATTTCTACAATTTTCTGTGGGCAGTCTCCTGCCTGAGACTGAGCTCTGCTGCCACTCAGTGTGGTGGGTACCCACTGGCTGTGTGATTTCCTTGCACTCTCTCCCTCTCTCCCCGGAGCAGCACTGACCCTGCACCAGCTCAGTGACAAATACACAGGCTACAAGTTAAATGCTACTGGGGCTGTCCAACCCTTTGGAAAACTGGGATTCCACACCAATACTGAACTCATGCTTATTGCTGCATAATACACAACTGGTTCCCAAAAACAGCAGTGGCACCCTGTGCCCTGAGCCAGCAGCATCCCCACAGCCGTGGGGGCCCCTGAGCCCAGCAGGGAAGCCAGCTCCCAGCATGGAGTTGATCCATGACACAGGGGCTCTGTCCCAACCCTGTGCGCCTCAAAGCCACCAAAGTGCCCATTTTGGTGGTGATCCCATGGATTTGGCTCCACAGAGCCGGGCACTGTGGGCTGTGCAAGGAGCTGCCCGTCTCATTTGCAGCTCAAGAGCCCAATCATTAACTGCTGGGTGAGAAAACGGAGGTGGAAAGCGGCCAAGGGACCTGCTGGTCTCATCCACGCGTTTTTAAGGCATATTTTGCAGGAAGGGTGTGCTCCCGCGTGACTCGGATGGCTGGAGCCAGCCGAGCTCCCTGTCATCCCAGCTGCAGCTCCCTGGGGGTGTGGGAGAGCAGCGGGAAAGGAGGAAAGAAGAAGATGAAAGCGGGACTCGCTGACATTTATTTGGTTTGTGCATCAGATTAAAGCAGCGTTTCCTCCTTCGGCTCTCTGGCTCCAAAACAGCCCCAGGTGCTGGACGGGGAGGGGGCTGTCTCACTTGGATGTGACACCCGAGTGACACTGGAGGAGGAGGAGGATGAGGATGGACAGCTGCAAGGTTCAACAAGTTCCATCCGTGGCCTGCTTGGAAAAGGCATTTATTAGCTGTAAACCTCTGTTGTGACGTATAGAAAACCGAGAAGAAGAGCGGGGGCTCGATCAAGTTTGAATCCTGGTGAGAGTTCTCCTTAGAAAAATGGTTAGAGGGTGGGAAAAAAAAAAAAGGTGGCTTTGAAATCAAAACTGTCCCCCCCCACAAAAAAAA
>WAAG01009768.1:73078-90293 GCA_013390105.1 Tichodroma muraria | reverse complement strand
AAAAAAAAAAAAAAAAAAAAAAGAGTCCTGTGGCAAATTGCTCTACCTTAGAGAAAGGGCTTACCACAAGCAATGAATAAAAATAGGCTTGGGGAAGAACATCCAGTTAAAATTAGTAAGAACAATAGCCTCACTTCCAGAGCGGGGTTTTGTCTTCCCAGCGCTTCCCAGCGAAGCCCCGGGAAGCCGGGAGGGCTGGGCGAGCTCCAGCTCTGGAAGGAAACCTCGGCAAAATCTGGGGGCAGGAGAAAACTGCCTCGGTGCCGGCCCCGATCCCGGCAGGAGTCACAGCAAAACACCCCCGGGGAGCGGGGTGCACAGTCTTCCCCCTGTTTTATCCCCAGTGGTCTCCATTCACCTGCGCTGGGGCAAGGATGGAGGGAAGACATGGCAGAAAAGCACGAGTTGGGAAAGAAATGAGTTCAGGTGAAGCCCAGCCCCACACCCGCCCCGTTGGGCATAGTCCTTGGATCAACTGCAGGGAAAGAAGAGTTTATTTTTGGCAATCTGTGGTATTGAAGGTTCTCCTGGACTTTGCTGGATGTGAAGGGCAGAGGCAGCCATTCCTCCAGTGGAAACGAGGCAGGGCTCAGCACCTTCCCTCCTAGAGCTTCTCCAAGGCTGGAAAGTTGCCTCTTGATTTAAAGCCACAGGAGAAAAAAGGGGGAGTGGGGGGTGGAGGTGGTGGATTTTTGCTTCTAATTTCTGGAGGGTTTGGATGGGATGGTTAATTCCCAACCTGGCCACACCTCCCAGCCTCCGTGGCTGATAAGCTGGGCGAGATAAGGAAACACACAGACAAGCCCCCACATGAGGCACAGAGTCTTATCAAGCAGGTCCTAAAAGAAGCTATGGAGAGAATCCAGCTGAGGATGGGGCTGGAAGGAGCTCAGGAGCTGCCAGAACTTCGACAGGGATCGGGTTAAGACTTGATTGTGTTTTAGGGTGCTGTGAGTCCAACCAGCTCCTGGGAGCACCAGCTGAAGGGGCTGGTTTTGGAGCTGGGTGCCATGGGGGACCTGGCTGGTGACAGGGGTGTCTTGACAGAAACGACTTGACAGATGACATGCAAGAGATGTCTTGACAGAAACACAAAATGCATCAGAAACCATATTTTTAGATTTAAAAAAAAATAAATAAAAGGCATGAAAGCACTCTGCTTTTGGTGAGAGGAAATGTACATGACTTCTGCCTTGGGGGTCGCTGATACTAGAGGTGACTCAAGGTGTGTTGTCCCTCCCTGACAGCCAGCTCTCTGCTGACTCTGCTTGGCACTGAGAGTTACATTGAGCCCAGACCTGTCCATCCCACCCTACTCCCACCACAGCCCCTCCTGAAGGGATTGAAGCAGCATCTGAGGTGCCAGGACCCCCCCCAGGGCACACACCCTGCTCCAGGGGGCTGAGGGACAGCACCAGCCCCAGCTGCCACCCCAGCCCAAGCCACCTAGAGTTGATGGAACCTTCCTGGTGGTCCTAGGGATGCTTTTGGGGTAGGGGAAGAGTGCAGTGTGGGGCTGGTGCTGCTTTGCTGGAGCAGAGTTGTTGACCTTTGCTGACCAGAGTTGTTGGAAGGAGAACATTCCGCCAGCAGCTCTCACACAAAGGGGAAGGCTCCAGCTAAAGCTCCACAGATTCTTCCTTCCCACCCTGACATAACAAAGGCAGCCAAGCTGGTGGTCCATGGCTGATCCAACACAACATGGCCTTCAGCATGGATAGGGAATGCAGTGGTTGAAGTTCTCCAAGGGGAACAGTGATTCAGTGGTGTAGGAGATCACAAAACCATAGAATCAGAAGGGTTTAGGTTGGAATGGACCTTAAAGATCATCCAGTGCTACCCCCTGCCATGGGTAGGGACACCTTCCACTATCCCAAGTTGCTCCAAGTCCCATCCAACCTGGCCTTGGACACTTCCAGCTGTTGCAATAGCATGGCCAGGATGATCCATCCTCCCCAACACCACTCACCCTTGGTTCAGGACAGAGGGAAAACTGGGGAGGTGACCCATTTGCCCACCAACCCTTTTGTCCACCAGCCCAACAGCACCAAGCTGTGCCCATAGTGGAGGAGGGACCAGGAATGCTTTGGCCACCTTCTCCTCCTACCAGGAGGTGACAAAGCTCCTGGGCACCCTGCGGCAGAGGAGAACAGGCAGAGGGTTGGGGGGCTCAGCTCCCTCTGCAGTGGGGCTGGTGATGCTGAGGGGTCCCTGAGGGCTGTGAGCACCATGTCTTGTGTGTTCCTGGTGGGCAGGGCCTCCAGGGTCAGTCCAGGTGGATACCAGACCAACTTTCCTTCCAGCAGGACCATCCGACAGGATGACAAACCTCCCCTATTGCTGGCATTTTCCTAAGCAGAAAAAGGTTTCTGAGAGCAGAGCAAGGTAGGAGCAGGAAGGTGAGAAAGGAAGAAAATCTCACCATTCTGAGACGCAGATCCAAGCCCCGCTGGTATTTAGCTCATTGTTCCAAAAAACATCATTAAAAAATCAGACCGCAGCCAAACTCGAAGCCAAACCCATTTGTTCCTTTAAAACCAAATCTCCAGGGAGAGAGGAGGAAGGGACGTCGCTCTCAGCTGTGCTTCCCCGCTGACCCAAATACCCCGAGCTGGAGGGATCAAGGGCCAGGAGGTGACCTCAGATCCGCCGCTGGAGGAAGTGTCTTCCCTCGCTTCCCGCGGCTTCTCCCGCTCGCACCGCGCAGCTGGGACAGGGCGGCCGCTGGAGGGGACAGGGACGAGATGCACAGGGTCACCTTCCCCAGGCACCTGGCGTTCCCCAGAGGGGACATGAGGCAGCCAAAGGTAATTCACCTCCTGCACCTCTCCTATGAGAAATAAATCACATTTTGACTTGTTCAAGGCACGGGGAAGCTCTGCTGCTCGCAGGGCATCTTCACGTCCTCGTCACGCGTCTTCACAGCCCTCCCCAGCACCACCTGGCTCGATTTTTGGGTGGCCTGGGAGCCCAGGCAACCTCGTGGCCCTTCCCAGGTGGAGGCTGTGGGGGAGCAGGCGGCTGTGCCCCCTCGGCAGGGCTCCCGCGACACATCTGGAGTGAAAACCAAGCAGCTGTTTCATCTCGTGCCCTTGAAGAGCCATTTGCGTCATCCCCTTGTGCTCTCGAAGTGGAGCCCGAACCGCTCCCAGCAGCTCAGCCCCATGTGCTCGACACCCCCCGCGGGCTGAGCCGCTCCCGGGGACGCATGGTCAAGGCTTAAATGAAGGCAGATGCAAAAGCCAGAGCTGAGGAAGCCACCTCGATGCACGGCGGGATGGGAAACTGAGCTGGGGAGCAGCAAAATGGAGCTGAGGAGTTTGAAACCGAAGCTGGGGAACCCCAAATTGAACCTGGGGAGCACCAAATTGAAGCTGAGGAGCAGAAACTGAGCCTGGAGAGCACCAAACTGAAGCTGAGGAACACTGGAATGGCCCAAAACGAAGTTGTGGAGCCCCAAACAGAAGATGAGGAGCCCCAAACCAAAGCTGGGCAATGCCAAACTAAACCTGAGGAACACCAAACTGAACCTGGAGACCACGCAACTGAGATGCACAAACCAAAGATGGGGAGCACCAAACAGAAGATGAGGGGCCACAAACCAAAGTTGTGAAGCCCCAAACCGAAGCTGAGGAGCATCAAACTGAGCCTGGGGAGCACCAAACTGAGACTGAGGAGCTGCAAACTGAAGGCGAGGAGCACCACGCCAACTCCAGGACACACCAAACTGGTGCTGAGGAGCCTCAAAATGGTGCTGAGAAGTCCCAAACCAGAGCTGAGGAGCCCCCAAATTGAAGCTGTGGATCCACAAACTGAAGCTGGGGAGCCCCAAATTGATGCTGAGGAGCCCAAAACTAAGGCTGGGGAGCACCAAACAGAAGCAGCCAGGCTTCTCTGGGTGGGAGCTGGTGGTGGCAGGGCATTGTGGTGGCAGCCACGGTGCATCACGTGCAGCTCAAAGCCAGCTAAACTCATTAATTGTATAGCAAGCCCTGCTTGGTACCATACCCTAAAGCTTCAGAACAAAGTCCTCCTTTATCAGGTTTGGCTGACTTCTCCCCCGCAGCCCCCCTCTTTTGAAAACAATTCCACAACAGCCTGAAAATTGGAATAAATGGAATTATTCAGAGGAATTATTCAAGGCCAGGTCTGGCTAAAGACCCTTTCAGTGCCCTGTTCGTGGTGGTATTAGGAAAGGGTGAGGAAATATGTGAATGTTGTAGAAGTGGAAGCTCCTGTCATTGTGCCCTGATGCCATGGCCATGGATAAGGCAACAGCTTCCCAGAGAATCAGACCCAGCAAGTGTCAATCCAGTCTTTGCCATAGGGGAGTTTTAAAACACCAATTTTGAACTGGTTCAGGAGCACAGAGCACCGCAGCAGAGCAGGCTGGGAATGTACTTTGCTTTAAAAACCCCACCACACCTTTCCTGATTGTGTCTCTCTGCCTCCCCTCACTCTCAAAGACACAGGGGACTTTTAAGAGATGATGCCCAGGCCACCTCCTGTAACCACTAAGTGACAGATCTCAGCTTATGTGAGAGAAAAGTCCCAAAATGAGCTGCCCTGTGGCCACACTAAGTAGAGATGGAGACAAATCTGTGGTTTCGTTTGGCAAGCAGCAGGCACGGAGTGTTTGCCTGGGGTTCCTGCGCTCAGCATCCTGGAGGAACTCAGTCCCAGCCACATTTTGCATCCATTTCTTTCCAAACCCATAAAACTCGACCCTGGCTAGAGCAAAATGGTGTTAGAGCCGTTTTCTGGGCTGCATCACGCCCTCCCCATCCACAGCCTCAGCCTCGGAGGCTCCAGAGCTGGTCCAGAAATGCAAATTCTTGTGAAATCTGTCCAAAAGCAACAAGGCAGCATGTGCTCTGCAGCTGAAACCCACCATGTGCCCAGGCGGGAATTTTCTTCCCAGCACTCCACTCCACAGGCAGGAAGGTTTTTCTTCTCTGCGTCGCCTCTGGCTTGCAATTTTTGAGGGATGATTCACCTACCACACACTAAAGTTACCCAACAAACAGGAGCTGCAGCTCCTCAACATGGGCCACGTCCCATCCAGACGTCTTTCCATGACCTACGCACCCAAGGAGGCCGAGGATCTTGTTGCTCCAAGCTCTCCTGGTGCTGTGTGAGTCCAGGGAATGCTGGGCTGGACCACGTTTGCCCATGTCCCATCTCCCTGCGTGGAGCCCAGGGCTGTCTTGGCGTTCAGCTGCTGTTGGGAAGAACCAGTGTCTTCCTGCAGCTCCAAATGAACTGGCAAAGACTCTTCAGCACTGGGGGGGGAAAAAACAAATCCTGGGGACGAGCATCTCCCCCCTCGACTGCGCTGTCAAACGAGGCCCCTGGCCAGCCCCTGGCCGCGTTTTCATCCAGCAATTTTACGAAAAGCAGAAAAGTTCCATTTTAATTGGTGAAAATTCCCTCCTCCCACCCGCGGAGCACCAATCTGTAATTAGCCTTTCATGTAAAACGATGTTTATTCCTGACGGAGTTTATCTTGGCACAAACACGCGCTCTGAAATGTGCACACATTTGAAGACTCAAACCCTGCATTTAATTCTCTATCTGCTTGTTAATCCTCATTGTTCCCAAGCCCCTTTTCAAAACACACCCACAGGGAGAAGAAAGTATTTTTTTATATATGTACATAAAAACCTCCTTCCAGCATCAGGACACCAGCGGCGAGCACGGCACCGGCCCGGGGTCCGGCTGCCCCCTGGATCCCAAACACACGGTGCCAAGACCAGACCTCCTGATTTTGTCCACCTTCTCCTTCCTTTAATACACATTCTTCTCCCCAGCTGTGATGCCCCTCAATGTTCCCCCTGCAATACAACCGAAGGATGGGAGGCCTGAAGTGGGAGGGTGGGAAAAGCACTGTGGGGAGCCCATCAACAGCACACAGCTCTGGTTTGGAGAACCTGCCCTCACCAGTGGAAGCCAGAACCCAAGTCTCTTGATTCCTGGGCTTAATGTGGATTGATTTGGGATTTACACTCTCCCAGAAGTAGCGGCCACATCTCCTAAGACAGCAGCTCAAGGCTGGACCAGCAGCCCCCAGGACCTCCCAGCTGGGACCGGGTGACCAGAGCAGATCAGATGCTTCCCCTCTGCCCAGCTCCAGCTGCAGATGACAGTCAGAGCCCAACAGGGGGTCCTGGGTGGCTGCCAGTGGCTGCTCCAGGTTCTCCCATTTCCAACAGGGCAATAAACACAATATCCACCTTATAAAATGGAAGGGACAGCAAAGATTTGGGATCAGGAACAGGGGCAATATCAGGGTTGTGATTAGGTTTGGATTAGGATCTGGATCAGGGTTAGGGTTTGGATCAGGATTAGGGTCTGAATCAGAGTTAAAGTTCGGTTTAGGGTCAAAGTCAAGGGACATTGCTCTCCCCAGCCTGCTGCATCCTGTTGGGTTGGGGTTTCCTCCAGGCCCCTCACCCTGTGTTTTTGGGGAAAAAGTTCCAACTGCTGAAGCCAGGCAGGTTCCAAGCTGACAATGATTAACTCTGGTGGGACACTGGGGGTCAGCTCTGGCCCCAGACACCGGCTGCTGCACGTCCAAAGCTCTCAGCCTTTGGAAAAGCCATGACCTGACCAAACTTCACTGGGCTTTGACTATGATTAACCTCCTGCAGTCACCGGGGCAAGGTCACAAAGCCTGGGAACAGCTCAGCCCTCACACCCCACCACAGCCATCCCTTGTCCCCAACAGCGAGGTGTGACCCCTTCTGCTTCTCCAGCCCCAAAATGTGTCACCTCCTCTCAACCCCACCACGGCCACCTTATGTAACTGGCAGGTTTGTACTGGTAACCAGTTCCTGTAGCCACAGGCAACTGGGAGGACTGTGCAGCTGAGGGACTGGGGTGGTGGAGCCTCAGGAATTCACCCCAGTGCTTCATGTGCTCCCAAACAGGGCACGAGGGATGGAAGGGGGAAGGGAGGGATGAAAGGGGGAGGGCCCCTGCTGGACACGAGCACCAGGAGTAGGACTGGGACAGCAGTGCTGGGATATGTGATCAGCCAGGGCCAGCCTCCATTTCCCAGGCTGTGATCCAGGGCAGCGCTGCCACTTTTTGGGGGGCACACCTGAAAGACCTGAAGGGCTGGAGTGTGACTCTGGGAGCAGTCCCTGCCCTGCCAGCTGCCCCCTGTGGGTGGCTGCCACGGCTTTTCCCAGCCAGAGGTGATCTGCCAGCCCTGTGATCCACCGGGACATGGAGCCGTGGCTCCCACTGGGGCAGCCTGGCCACCTCTGTGATCTGCCAGCCCTGTGATCCACCAGGACACGGAGCCGTGGCTCCCGGCCAGCACAACTTGGAACAGACGGCGAAGCAGCGCCAGCTCACAAGCCAGGATGAGGGGCAAAGCCAACAGAGCCCTTCGTGCCAAGGTCAGGGGTTCATGTCCCAGCCAGGCACAGAATCCACACGAATCCCTACGGGAGCCAGTGCCCAGCAGTGATCCACCACTGCATCTCCATCTACGTGGTGACATCATACCTGACACATGGGATCCCAAAAATCCCCAGCATTGCTTCAGGGTGAGAGCAGCTGGGGCATCCCAAGCCCTTGATGCCTTGGGGAGAAGATGGGATGGATCGTGGCCACCAATGGGAGGCAGGTTGGGCTCCACTCCCGAAGCAAAGTGATGGCCCATGGCTGCTCCATCCTTGTGAAATCACTGGGCACTTTCTGCCCCCTCTGCCCCCCTCCCACCAACCCCTCCTGGGCTGTATTTGGGAACCCTCCTCCCTCTGTGGTGAGACAAGGGTGAGAAAGGATGGTTTTTTCCAAGCTGGAAGAGACAGAAAAGTTTCCCTCTTTGCCAAATTTCTCCCAAGCCATCTTCTGTTTCCCATTAACAGCGAGGAGAAGAAGAAACCCCGCGGCCCAGCTCCACGCTCCTCCCACCCCAGCTCCCATGGGCACTTGTCAACATCCCAGTAAAAAAAGGAGAATTAAACCCATGCAACCTGGCTGGCCATGACCCAGGGACCCGCAGAGCGAGGACCGGCGGCGGGTGGAAAACAACCCCCCTGCTCTGCTCTTACATCTCCCCCACGGAAACTTTTCAACTCCAGTCGCTGGCAGGAGCCAGGCTGATCCCAGCTGAATTCCTTCCACTTACCAGCAAATAAATAGCAGTTAAATGAAAGGAAAGAGAAAAACACCCTTTTTTCAAAGGGGAAAACAAAGAAGTCAGGGAAAATAAATGGAGGCGAAATGTTGGGCTGGTTGCAGGCTCACGAAGATCTTTTTCCTTCCCAGCTGGGTACTTGACAGCCTTCCCTTTCAGCTAATTAAGGGATACTCAGAAAGAAAAATACTTCCAGCCCTTTGCCAGCCCTGAGCATTAAGGGGAGAGTCCCAGCAGGCTGGACAACAAACCCAGGAGCCCTGGCCACAGTTCCTCACCCGCCCAAGCACTGGTTTTAGACAAATAATTGCCACTGCAGGACATCTGCGGCCTTCTCCCAGTCCTGGCAGATTTCTGCACAGCCTTTCTTCCAAACCTTCTGGTGGTGGGCATGTCCAGTCTTGGAATCATAGAATTACGGAGCTGTTTAGGTTAAAAAAGCCCTCTGAAACCATTGAGTCCTACTGCTAACCCAGCACTGCCAAGGCCATCACTAAACCGTGTTCCCAAGTGCCTCACCAACACATCTTTTCAATCCCTACAGGGTATTTAATATATACCTATACCTTCCCCTAGACAAGGGCCAGTCTTGAACTCCAAGTATTTCTCCCAGCTAACACCTTCCCTGCTGCAAAACTTCCAAGTATCACTTTGCAACCTCTCCCTCACTGGACGGAGAACACAGTTAATTACCTTGGCATTTTTGCAGCTTTGAGGGAGCTGAAGGCAGTGATGCACTTTCTGTTCCCTATCAGGAACAACCCCAGCCCAGGTTTCAGCAGTGCATATTCTCCCTCCTCTCCTCCACATCTCCCAGTCAGCCCAATCTTTTCCCACTGTGTGGTGGACAGGGATGGGGATGGAGATGACATGAAATTGTGCCAGGGGAGGTTTAGGTTGGATATCAGGAAAAGGTTCTTCCCCCAGAGGGTGGTAGGGCACTGAACAGACTCCCCAGGGAATGGGGACAGCCCTGAGGCTGCCAGAGCTCCAGGAGCATTTTGGGATGCACAGGCTGGGATTGTTGGGGTGTCTGTGCAGGTCTGGGATTGGATTTGCATGATTCTATTCTCCTGTGAGATGGGAATGAGGATAGGGATGGGGATGGGGATGGGGATGGGGATGGGGATGGGGATGGGGATGGGGATGGGGATGGGGATGGGGATGGGGATGGGGATGGGGATGGCGTGGGAAGAGCCAAACCTCCCAAACACCCATCAGCCAAGGCTGGGGCATCCCCAGGAGGAGCAAGGTTGGAAGAAAGCATCCCTGTGTTTTTCCCAGTGCCTACCCTACGCTCCACTGGCACTGCTGGCTCTGCCCTGCAGCCCCATCTCCACAGCCACCCCCACCCACAGCCACTCCTCAGAGCCCTCCAAGCTCCAGAGGAAAAAAATGCTGTGGCAACCTCAGCCTCAGCCCCACTGGAGCAAAAACCCTGAAATGGACAGGGCTGGGATTCCTCCCCTGTGGCACCTGGGCAGAGCCACCCACCCCAGTATTACCAAAATATTTCAGTTATGCTACTTATTTGCTTCCACCCAACACAGCCCAAATTTCCCCGAAGACAAAGTCTGCCCAACACCCAACGATGCACGGGGCTGGAAATATGAAAGGGAAAATTGTGGTGGCTGCTCCGGGTGTTTTCTGAGGGGAGGCCCCTCCCCGGGCTGTGTCAGGTGGCTTTTAAGTTGTTTTGCCCCCAAGGTTCACTCACAAAGGAGGTAACACCTCCCTCCACGGCCTCTTCCACCTCAGCTCTCCCGCCACACCGGCGTCTTCCCCAGATTGTCCCAGGGCTCAGCCCCAGCTCCAACCTCCTGTGGCACGAGGGACACGAGGTGATGACGGACTACATTGGAGAGCCTCCTCCACTGAGAGAATATCTTTAAAAATCAAAATAAATGAAGGAAAGCTGTTTTTAAGCAGGCTGAGCAGAGCCTTGGGGCAGGCACAGAGTCATCCTGACACAGTCTGTGGGACAAAACAGCTCCGTGCTGGAACATCTGGGCTCTTCTCCTCATGGCCATGGGGAAATTATTTCTTGCCCCAGCACTGGAGAGTTTTCCCCGGGTCTGCAGCACAGACACCAGCGCCTTTGGAAAGTGCTCCTGGAGCCTACGGACCAGGAAAAAGATCCCCAGATGACACACCACTTGCGTATCATCATCAAACCAGACACCCAGAGGGCAAGAGAAGGGTAAAACATCCATGTGATTTTAATCTCTTGGAGCTTCCTTACATTAAAGACCACATTTGAAAACAACTGGATATCTCGGAAAAAAAGACCAGGCTGTCATTAAGCAAATCCGACCGCTAAAGGAAAGTGAAAATGAGCACTATTTTATCTAATTTTTTTTTTTTTTTTTTTAACCTAGCAAGAAGCAGGTTACACCCCTTTGCCAGCGGGCTGTCACTTTTGGCTGACCTGCTCTCATTTGAAAGTTTTTCAGACGCCGGGTGGCTCCGGGGAAGGGCCAGCCCTGCCCTTTGGTGCTGCGGGCAGGAGGGGAAGGGCCCCGGCCGGGGCTCGCAGCAGGATGAGCCCCCCGCTTCCCATCGGCATCCCGGGGACCCAGCCCGCAGCTCCTGCTGCTGCCCCTCGGACGGGCAGCCGTGATCCACACACATAAATATGCCTGTGTGGATCCGGGCACACACTCACATCTACATATAAATTAAAATCCAAGCCCCTGGGGGCTAGAGCCCACACGACAGCCACAGGCAGAGCTCCCTTGGAGCCGCACAATGTTTAACGAGACCGAGGGGATCTGGGGACAGCCCCGACAGCTCCAAGTGCCCCGGTAGGAAAGGGCTCTGAAGGCAGGTGAAACATTAATGCGCTTTCCTGAGGAAATGCCTTCGCTTTTTGCTGCATCAAGGGCTTTGAAATGGGAATAAACAACAGGGCAGGTTAATGAAGGCTTCTGTCAGTTACTGGGTGAGGTTTGGTCCTGCGAGTCAGGGTTAAAAGCCTTACATCCCATCTCTGTGGCCAGGGAGTCTCCTCTTCCTCCCCATGGAAATAAGGCTTTTTGGGGTGGGAATCAAAACCACCCTGTCCCTACTAAACTGCCCTGTCCCTACAAAACTCATCTTGTCCTACAGGTGCCAAGGGTGGGGTTGCTGCAGGGAACACACCCCACAGCCCCCAGTCTTGTTTTCAACTGCCTGAGCTCCCACTTCACCCATCCCTGCTCAGGGCAAAGGGAAAAGCAGATGCTGAGAGGATTCAGCAGCGTGGAGCTGAAGCCTGCCAGGATTTTGGGGCATGCAGGGATGTGAGGGGCCAGAGGCAGCCCTGGAACGCAAAGGCCCAGGAATGGGGTGGGTCCAACCCCTCTGCTCCGCCCAGCGCGGATCCATGGGGATGTGCTGGGGGACGCCAGCCTGCCCTGCTCTGTGACAGCTCCGGGGACGCCGCTCCTGAGGCACCACCACATTCCGCAGCCTCTGCGCTGATCCTGGCACAGGGAAATCCCTTCCCAAGGGAGCTGGCCCACACTTGTGGGGTGGCATTATGGACAGCCAGAGCAGGACAAGGGTGCTGGGTGCCAACAACGAAGGGAAGAGCGGTGACACCACGGCAAATCCTCACGGCAGGGCTGAGCAGAGGCAGCCACACATCACCGCTGCCCCTGTGCCCCTGCCCCGGGCAGGGAGGGTTCCCAAATCCCAACTGCTCCAGCTGAAGCTGTGGCAAAATGTCGGGCATTTTCCACTGTCCAAGGACTGAGTCTGAGCGGAGCAGCAAAGGCAGCCGAGCTGTGCTCCCCGCAGCAACCACGGGCAACCTGGAGCTGACCCTGTCCCCTAAGAACAGCCCTGCTGCAGCACTGATGCACTTGGAGAGCAGAAGGCTCGGCATGCAGGACCCTGTGTGCATCCACGTGGTTTTGAAGTGTCTGTGAAGCTTCAGCGTGCCCAGGAGCTGGGAGAGGCCCAGAGGAGGGAGGGAATGGGGTGATGGAGGGGCCGAACCCCGGGCAGAGCTGCTGGCAGCCCTGGCAGCCGCGGGCCTGTCGGGATCACACGGAGTTTGCAGAGCCAGGGAGAGGCTCGTTTTTGTCTCCTCTGCTAATGAGACTGATACCAGCTGCTTCTTGTTCAACCAGTCTGACCATTGGGCCGAGCCAAAACTGATTCATTCATAAGAAAATGGGAAAGGAGATCGACTCGTCACCCTGACTAGCGGGGAACCCGGCCAACAACCTGCTGCTTCCACACCAGCCCCACGTCCTGCTTGCTTGGTTCTTCATCATCTTCCCCAACTCCAGCTTTGGCCCGGTGCAGTGGGGTGATAAAGCAGGAGTTATCTGCTGCAGAAAGTGTCGGTGCGTGGCCAGGGGCTGGAATCACCCGGCAATGCCTGGCATTTTGCAAGAGCTAATTCCTGATTCGGAAGCAGAGGAAACATTAAAGCCCTCAGAGACATTGCTTTCCACGCTGCTCTGCCTCGCATCATCTTCCCAACAGCTCTTAGGGTTGTTTTTTATCTCTGTCCCTCTTCATCCGGCAATAAAAATCTAAACAACCGCCTTTGTGGAGTAGAAAAACTCTGCCTGCTGTAAAAACTGTTTTCTGTGAGGGGTTTTTTTGCGTCATTTTTGTTTATTAGGCCAGTAGAACACAAACTGTGGCGGGGGGAGGCTGCAGATGGTGGGGCTGGGAACCCTGGGGTTGGGAGGATGCTGTCCCAAGGGAAGGAAACGAGCTCTGAAAACCAGACTGAGGCTAATCTTATCTCCAGATGGAGATTAGGATGGGCCAGCAGGAGTTAACAGCCAGGCGCAGGGGTCAGACCAGGACCTGAAGTGCCTCCTCTCCAGGCTCTTTGGTTCACGCTTTGGTTGATGAACTGAAGCAGGGCAGAGTTTAACAACTTTAAGAAAAATGTGCCATGATTTCTTAGCTTTGGGCAACACATTGGATTCTATATGAATTTCCCTTAATAAAGGTCCTCTCCTAAAATGTCAAAGGAGACAATGCACTCCCTCCCCAAGGGAGTTTCAGCTCTCCCAGTTAAAAGCCTGTGACACCATCCCTTGCCTCCAGACCACCTGAGTTTCTACCACCTGACCCTGCAGACATCAGGACAAGCAAGATAATACTTTAGTTCTTGGTGAGAAACCCACCCTGGGTCTTGAAAATCCCCATTTTCAAGGCAGAAAAGCACCAGCCAGGCAAGTTTGGGAGGGGAAATGCCCCAAATCCTGACACTGGGAGTGCTCAGCCTCCCTGACGGTTGCCCAGGGAGAGTGGAAAACTGGGACCACGTGAGTCAGAGACAAGCAGAGCTCTGGATATCACAGCCAATGTCTCTCACCTCTCCCACACCACCCCAGCAGGCTGCAAAAGAGTTGCCAAATATAAAATCTTCATTTTCCCACATGGGTTCCAGGGCAGTGATTGAGCATTTCGCATGTGACACTGAGAGTGGAAAAGCCTGGTGCAAAGGGCTTTAGGATTCATTCCCAGCTGTCCCTCCCAAGGGCATCCAGACCCCCAGAATTAGCCCCATGCCCTCGTGCAGCCCTGAGTGTGCACCCCACACCCGCTGAGCAGGACAGGAAAAACCTGCAAGGGATGGAAATCTCATTCCCAAGGTGCAAGGGAAAAGCTATCCACGAAGTTGTTGACAACATCCCTGTCAGTCCTCACCCCTTCCCCTCCCAGGCTGGGTTCTCACTGACTCTGGAGAAGCTTTCCTGGCATCAGGACAGTCAGCACAGCTTTTATTTAATGCTGAATTTCCCCCTGGGTAAGGGAATGGTGGGGAACAGGCAGGAGGAGCCTCACAAAGACCTCAAACCTCCAGAAGTGCTGAGGCTCCGACAAGTTTATATTGAAAAAAAAAAAAAGCTAAGAACCCAACACCGCCGATATTCCCTCCTTGGCAACGGCCTGTCCTGATACCACTCCTATTATTATGCTCTGCAATTAAGCGGTAAAGCTGTAATTGCCTTATCTGATGCAGCTGGGCACAGCAGCAAAGCAGGAGCTGGCCTCGAATTCATCACACTGGGCATTTTAAATCCACTCTGTATGAAAGGATTCTCCTGCTTTGTGGACAGATGGACAGACAGGACCTCACAGCAGCTTCCTTCCTCTGAACCTGGGGCAGCAGCATCACCCCTGTGTGTGTGCACTGCCCCACTGCCATCCCCAGCTCCCAGCCAGGACACGCTCAGCCCTAGCCAGGATGGGAGCACACGGAATAAAAGGGGCAGCTCTGAGTCCACTCTGGCTGTGGCAAGGCAGAAGATGGTGGAGGGACCAAACCCCCACCGCCAGTGACCCAGCCCTTCTCACATCCCTGCTCCATCATCCTGGGGAGCACCACGAGGCCAGGCAGCCAGGAGAGCCTGCCAGGGGCCAGGGCACTGGGAGAGCAGCCCTTCAGTGTGGGATCCAGCTGTACCAGTGGGACTGGAGCTCTGGATTTAGAGGAAGTGACCCCAGTTTTCTGGCCTGATGCCTTGGCATGAGGAGCAAAGCCACACCCAGCTGCTCTCAGGCCATAAAAAGCCCAGCTCGCTATTTCCATTCACATGTTCATCGCCTCTAAAGGAGCTCTGCTGGGCTGTGGCATCTTCCCAATAGCACCAGCCCTGATTTCAGCTGCTTCAAAGTTTGGCGTCCCCTGAAACCTGATCCTTGCCATTCTTCCAGGCATTTTACTATTTGACCTCACCACCCCTCCTGACCCCGGGAGCTGCCACCAGGACCTTGGGAAAGAAAACTCCAAAACATCCTCCCTGTGTGAGCATTTCCCAAACATGCCCCAATCCCCCTGGCCAGTGAAGGACGAAACCTCCGTGCCCCTGCAGCCCCAGCCCAGGGGCCACGGCGAGGGGCACCGTGCCCGTGCCCCCCTGGCAGGGCGGGCAGGCTCCCGCGGGGGAGCAGCCACAAGAAAGGCCGATGCGATTTGCATCGTTAGCATTCTTTCCCTTTTAATAACCCAAGGTGTTACCAGCAACACTGTTACTGATTTTTATCTCCGCAGCGCCTTTTAAGAGCTCCAATTTGTTTTTCTTGGAGATCTCATTTTGTTTTATTAAAGCTGACACCGAAGAGGGAAAAGGAGACATTCTGGACCCAGAAAGAAAATATCCCGTTTAAAAACCCCGTATTATTTTCTTGGAAACGCTTCTCCGTTGACTTTAATTAAGCTCTCCCCGGGCTCGCGAGCTTGGCGTGCTTGGCTCTCGGGCAGGTTTAATCCCAGACAAGCTTCCCACACCCCCAGTTGTCCCCGCTCCCACAAATCTTAAGAAACAAACCAGGTTTTGCTAAAATACATGGATTAACGGCTGGCCCACCATCAAGAACATCCTGACGTGTCCTTTTCGTCACGGCTGCAGCCGCTCTGCTCGCTTTGCCAGGACAGCCAAAAAGCAGCTTTACTCCCTTATTATTTTGTTCCCCTTTATTATAGCTTTATTGCCATTGCAAGGCTGGGGGGATGCCTCTCTTGTGCCTGCCCGTGTCCCGGAGCTATCAGGGCAGGCAGGGTGGCCACAGACCGGCTCTGGTGACCACGGTGCCACTACTGAGCCTTGTGCCAGGTGCTGCCGTAAAATCAATAATTAACCCCCCCACACACACCCCCTTGGTAGAAGGAAGCTCTTTAGGATGACTGCAAACACTCCAAAAGTTGGGAAATCCCAGGAGGGAGCTTGTCTGGGCATCATCTGGTGCATACCCATTATGTAATTACCGTCAATCTTTAATCACAGATGATACTTTTCCATCGGACTCGAATCAGACGGAGCACGGCAGGCACGCTCCTCACCGAAGGAGCTGCCATTAGATGGGATTCCCACCTTGATGGGCTCCAGATTTATTCACT
This sequence comes from Tichodroma muraria, assembly GCA_013390105.1. NCBI lineage: Eukaryota > Metazoa > Chordata > Aves > Passeriformes > Sittidae > Tichodroma > Tichodroma muraria. Next base: position 74,286 of record WAAG01009768.1, on the reverse strand, counting down.
GAGCTCCTCTAGCTTTGCACAGGTTTCGTGCAAAAAACCCTCCAGCTCCCTGGCAAACGCCCATATCCCCCCGAGAGGGAAGGATTTTGCCTCCCTTTTACGCACGGGATCTGCGGGCGGACAGATTAAGGCCAAGATCTTGAAACAAGAGCTTTGTTTTGGTGCCTGATGTGAGATGACCAAGAAAAGGGCCTTTGAGGATGCTGCTGGGCAGCGTGGCCACGTGCCCCGGGGTCCCCAGCTTAGCTGGTGCCCAGGATGGGGTGGTAGGGGGGTGCTCAGAGCGGGTTCCTTGGCTGCAGGCACTGTGGTAGGGTTGTTTCTCCTCCCTGAGAAGGGCCCCAGTGTTTGCCTGGGGCGAACCCCAACAAGTCAGCCCATGCACCGAGTGCCTGAGCTGCTCCAGAGCACGCGGGGCTCCCGCCCCAGGAGAGGCAGCTGCTCTGCAGGGAATCATGGAGTGGTTTGGGTTGGAAGGGACTGCAAAGATCCAGGTCCAACCCCACTGCCCTGGGCAGGGACACCTTCACTGGACCAGCTTGCTCAAAGCCCCATCCAACCCAACTCTGGCAAAGCAAGCAAAACCCATCATGAGCTGCTAAATCCAAACTCAGAGCCAAAAAATCCCAAAGATGCGGAGGAGCAGGGTTCGGTGAGCTCCTCTCCTCCAGTGTGAGGTTCTGCAGATCGGATTCTCCCAAAACCATGCCGCTGGCAGCACTGACCCCAAAACACCCTCCCCACCTGGCACTGGGGCTCCTGCAGCGGGACACAGCGCCGGGAGCTCCTGTTGCAGCCGTGGGGTGCAATGCTGCTCTGTCTGCGCCCTGCAGGGATGGAGGTACTGGGTATCCCCGAGGTGGAGCTCCCCTGGGGCATGCAGAGGGGTGCTGGGGCTGCCATCCCTCCAGTGTCCTCTCGGTGCTGCCACGTGAGGACCGAGAGGTTGCTCAGAGCACGCTGGGCTGCTCCTTGCACAGAGGCCAGCCTGGCACGGCCCGGCACGGCCCAGCTGCCAATGATGCCCAAGATGAGCTCCAGCAAAACAACTCTCCACGGGCACCGGGCTGTGACCCGGCAGCTCTCCCCGAGGGTTTTCCCCCGTGCTTCACCACGCTCCAGCTCTCGAGGGATGCGCTGGGGAGACGGGGGCGAGCTCGTGCACCAGGTAACTTTTAGGGCTCTACATCTAAAAGGGCAAGGCGGCG
>WAAG01009768.1:43829-56830 GCA_013390105.1 Tichodroma muraria | reverse complement strand
GGGGGAGGGGGGAGCGCAGCACCGGGATGTGCGGGCAGCTCGGGAATGGCAGGATTAATAATTCATCTTCCAAACTTCAGCGTGCCAAGGCACACCCCTCACGCTGCGGCTCATTGCCTGGGTTTTAAAGAGATTGCTGGTATCGTTTTAAAAAATGGTGGTTTGGTGGTATTTGGGTGTCTCACTGGCCCCCAGGGTGGCAGGTTGCAGAGCTCGGTGGGGAGGGCAGGGTGACGGCAGCATCAGTCCAGCACAGCCCGCTCTGGCAGGCAGAGGGTTAATGTGCACCGGGCTGTGCTGTCGCAAACGCAGAGCAGGAGAAGGGCTCTTACCCAGAACGCCGTGATGCAACTCAGACCCCAAATGTCTGCTCCTTTTCCCGGGAGCTGAAGCCCACGGAGGAAACTGGAGATGAAGCATATTTTGCTTTGAGCTGTCATCTCCCTTGGCCCAGTTCTGAACCAAAGATGCTCATCCTCCATTTTATGGCGGATGACAAATCAGCCGCCGATGCCAAGATCTTGACAAGTTACGAACAACAGCCCTCGAGCCAGAAGTGTTAAGAAATAAAAAGAAAAAGCAAGAACGCTTTGCTTTTTTTTTTTTTTTTTTTTTTTAGCGGAGCTGTTCATCCAAAAAGACACCCTCTGAGCTGCACCCCGCGGGCAAGAGCCGCGGCGTTTCGCACTCTCTGAGCAGCGAGGCTGCAGCCAGCTCCCGGCTGGGATCTGCCCCCTCTCCCCCACATCCACCCGGAGTTTTGTAGGGTCACTGATGGGAAAACCCACATGGGCACGCTGGGGAGCGCCGGGCAAAGCCCGGCCCCGCAGGGAGCAGGCTGGAGCTGGCTGGGAGCGCTCTGCTCCGCGGCTGGAGATGCCAGTCCTGCGGCTGCTCCCAAAGGCAGCAGCAGCGGCTCTCCAGAAAGCCCCTCGCTGCTGGCCGAGGGTTTCCCCGGTTTATCAAAGCGCCTTCTGTACTGGGGAGAAAAAGGCTGGTCTGTTCACAGCGTCCTGCTCGCACAACCCGGCAGCGAGCGAGGGAGATCCTTCTGGTAATGAGCTGGGCACAAAAGGGGAAAAAAAGCTGTCATTGAAGATTTCCTTTGGTGATAGAGTCATTAAAAACAACACATGATTCCTGGGCCAGCAGGGATCTTTTGCAGCCAAAACAGAGCTGAGGTCTGTGCTGTGTTCCCACAGCCCCAGCCCCTGACTCCTCCTCTGAAGATCAAGGCAGTGCCGCTGCTCCCGGGCATTCCTCGCACAGGAACCAGGCATGGAGTAGCCAAGGGATGATGAAGGAGGGTCATGCATAGTTTCATCCACAGTTTTCCCCTCCTTTTTCCCTTCAGCACTAGGGTATCGGGATGGATGTCTTTTTTTGCAAGGATTTTGCATGTATAAGAACATTCTGATCTGTATCTGTAGCAGACATAGAGCCAAAGGGTGAATGGGAAAGGACCTGGAGAAGTGGCCCTCAGCTCCATCACCAGTGCCAGGGGAAACTGAGGGCTCCTCACTTCTGACAAATCAAACAACATGTTAACTAAACTCCATGTTAACTAAACCCCAAGGAAAGCTACTGCCTGAAAATCCACTTGCCTGAGATGGAGTTGTTCAGCCTGGAGAAGAGAAGGCCCTGGAGAGACCTTAGAGCCCCTTCCAGTACCTAGAGGAGGCTTATCAAAAGGAGGGAAAGACTTTTTACAGCAGGAAATAGTGACAGGTCCATGGATAATGGTTTTGAACCAAAAGAGGAGAGATTTGGGTTAAAATTTAGGAAGAAATTCTTGGCTGTGAGGGTGGGCAGGCCCTGGCCCAGGGTGCCCAGAGAAGCTGTGGCTGCCCCTGGATCCCTGGCAGTGTCCAAGGCCAGGTTGGACAGGGCTTGGAGCAACGTGGGATAGTGGGAGGGGTCCCCTGCCCATGGCAGGGGTTTGAATGAAATCATCTTAAAGGTCCCTTCCAACCCAAACCCTCCTGTAATTCTGTGATTTACAGCATTTATGCTCACCTGCCCTGAAGGACACATCACTTAGCCGAAGCCCCTCCAGGAGCCTGTTTATTATAAACCAGACTCACAGCAGGATGAGGTTTCTGTAGTGACCCCAGGGTAACGAGGCAGTTGCTTTTGTGGCATCCTCCCAAGCAGGGCTGGTGCTGCAGAGCCCAGCCCTCGGAAGTGGTGGGGGTTTAGAGACAGTTCAGTCAAGTGCTGCTCCTAGAGCTGAAGCATTTTACAGTAGAAGAGGGGGGAAAAAACCCCAACCCGACAAAATCAAGCCACCAACTGTGGCATTTACTAATAAAGCTCCTGAGGGATATTTTTAGCCGTGATTTAACGTTGTGTTGCACTCTGCTGTGAAGCGTTCTCCCGCTGAAGCCTGCTGGCAGCTGCCGTGGCGGAGCCGCCTTCGGCGGAGCTCGCAGAGGAGGAGCCGCAGATGGGCCGGAGGAGAGGCGGGGGCAGCGCTTCCCCGGGGTCACCGGTCACCGCTCCAGCCCGGCCAGGGGGCCAAGGAGCCGGGCCCTGGGGCCAGCCCGACGCAGCTCTCTCCCCTCTTTGGCAGGAGGGCCTGGCCCTTGCCCAGCTCCACCCAAATCTGTTCCTGGCCGGCAGCGAAAATCCCTCTGTGCCACCCGGGACTGAGACCTCTCCACCCATTTCACAGCGAGCCCTCAGCCCTGGCGTCCAGCTCCCCGGGCTGATATCCTGGGGGTGGGGACAAAAACACCATCCCACACCCTGGGGTTTTCAGTCCCCGAGGTATTTTGTCACCTGATGCTTTGCTGACCCTCCAGCGGGGCTGGGATGCTTTCCATGGCCCCAGGCCAACTGTAAAGCCGGGCTCCTTTGGGATGCAAGAGGTTCTCAAGGGAGGGGCAGGCAGTGGCATTGCTTCTCCCATGGCCACCAGCCCCCAGTGCCACCCTGAGAATTTACTCTCGATGAAGTCCTGCCCTCTGCTTTATTCCGAGCCAGGGGAACATTTGGGATCCAACTGTTTTTAATACATTTAATGAACCTTTGGACAACAGCTCTGGAGCAATGATCACCTCTACAGCAGCAGTGACATTTGTCATGCTGGTGGTGTCCTCAGGCATTTGGGCTGGCAACAAATGAAGAAGTGGTCGCAGATGCATTTTGTAAATTAGAGCAACGAGTCCTTGCAGTGCAGCTCACGCTCCATTTTGTGGGAAGTAAATCAGCAGATCTGGCCCAGCTCTCCCAGGCAGGTTTTTCCCTGTGCCACAAAGAGCCGCCTGCACAGTTTTTCCTGGCTGACTTTCTCCTGAGACAACAAAACTTCATCCCCTGTAGGCTGCAGGCTCTGCTCTCCCCATGGCCCACACTGATAGGAAAGCAGGAGTTCAGGGCCACCTGAGCCAGAGGTTGCCCCTCAACCATGAGGTGGCTGCTGGTGACCTCTCTGTCCTCTGCAGGTTCTTTTGAACCTATTGTTCTTTGAACCATCCCACACTGGTTTCCACCACGTTGTGGCAGAGCTCCACAAATCAACACCTCAAAAACCTGCTGCTTTCACTCCTACCACCTATTTCTGTCTGCTCAGAAGCATCACACACCCCCAGATCCTTCCCAGCCCTCTTCTGTACCAGATCCATCCTGCCAAACTCCACAGCATGAGCTCTTCAGGCACTTACAAGCCCCACTGTCAACTCTGCCTCTTGTCCTTTCCCTGACTTCAGACTCAGGGGTTTTGTTGCTCCTTTCACTATCTCAGAACTGCTTTGTGCCTCCCTCCTTCCCCCAAGCCCTTCCTCACCTTTCCATTCCAAGGGTTCTGCACCAAAACAGGGTCCTGAGCAGCCACCAGGAGATCTGGTGCTTTTTGTTTGTTTAATATTCACTTATAAACTTTTTTATTGTTTAAGGTTAAAGGATTTTTCCACATATCTCTTGGGTTTTTTACTACTCTGGCTCCTGGCATCCGACCAAAGATGTGCTGCCTTGCAAAAGCCTCCAGCTCCTGGCAGTGTCTGCTCCTCAGGGCTCAGAAGGACCCCGAGAAACCCAAATTGGGAAAGAGCTTCGATTGCAAGGGCTGAGCAGACAGACTGCCCCAAACTTGGCCTAGAACCGAGCTTAGTGCAGGCCTGACCCCAACTCCCAGCCTTGAGGCGTCTGCTTCACCGCACACTCACCCACATTCTCCCCAAATCCAAGCTCGGGGTTTTTCCTGGCTGTCTGACACAGAGTGAAGGTGGTTTCCCTCATTCCTGCTGCTCCATGCACCACCCAATTCCCTCAGAAATATTGGAGGTGCCTCGATTTGCAGCTGGTGATGCACAGCGTGGACCCCCTTCCAGCAGTGCTGCTCATCTCTGCCGTGGCTCCACTCCCTCTCCAGGTTTCTCCTGCAGGGAACACCCGTGGGAAACAAACCCCAAAACTATTTTCTGCTCCACCACAGCCCAGTGAAAGAAGGTGGGAGCCAGGACACTTCTCCCTTCCCTCCCGTGTGACAGCAAGCAGGGCTCCAGGGCTGCAGGTGCCAGGCATTGACCAACCCAAAAATGTGCCAAAGGGATCAACCAACACCTGAGAAATCTGTGGTCACCAGCCTGTCCCTCCTTGCAGGGCCACCCAGAGCACACCTGGTCCTTCAGGCCACTTTGGGTCCACCTAGAGGGTTGTAAATCACAGCCCAGTGGGAGAGAGTGGGTTTGGGGGGAGGGAGGGGATGAGGGCACAAGAAAAGCTGTTGCAGAGAATGTAAGGAGCAATGGCTGGACACAAAACTCCTTTTTTTTTAACCCTCTTTACAAAATGAGAGCTGCTTTTCTGCCCCAGCGGATCTCAAGGATCTAAGCTGCCAGATGCTGGTGGCTGCTGAGGTGAAGGATAACATCTGGAAGGAGCCAGCTGGAGGGGTCACCCGTGGGCCTGGTCTACAGGGAATGGGGCTGCCCTTATTGCCCGGAACTCCCTGTTCTGGGAAAGCAAGGGCTGCTCCTCCGTGCTGCCAGCAGCTCTGGATTTGGGATGCTGCTGGCAGTTTGTTCCTTGGTGGAAATCAGCATCTCAGGGCACAATAAAGAGCTCATTTCTGTCTCGTGTCCTCCCCTGCCTGGTCACCTCAGCTGGATGTGATTCCCTTCCGAGCTCCACCACTGGGTTTGGGAAGCAGGTGGGAAGTTGGTGAGTGTCTTCCCTCAACTGTGGCATTTCCCAGTACAAGATTTAGAGCTATTGGCTCTTTCCAGCCACAGGGAAAAGCTGAGTGATGGGAGAATCCCCACAGCACACCTGAAACCTCAACCAGCCCCTGGCTGGTCCCATTTCTCCTGCCTTCCCCCTCCAAGAAATTCCTGCTGAGTTCGTGGCTCCCTTTTTCCTCCTCCTGCACCCTGACACCTCCCACTGAGGGCTCCTGGCTTCCACTTGGGAGGCAGTGAAATCCCATAGGCTTTTAGATCCTAGAGCCTGCACCTGGACAATCCCTACACTTGGCAGCCTTTTCCTAAAGGTCTGAGGAAAAGATTTTGCCAAAACCACCCCCTCGAAGTCTTGGAAATGGCCTGAAATAGCAGCAAGAGCAGGGGCAGTGCTGAGCACAGCTCAGCATCCCCTTCTGAGGCTCTGGCCAGGCCATCGGTGCTCAGGATTTGTGTGCAGCCTCTTGGTGGGTGTGAGCAAGACGTGCCAGAGAGGATAGAAATGAAGTTGGCCTCTCTGGAGTCACGTGCAGCCCATCCCTACCCAGGGAACTGTGGTCCCAGGAGTCAGGACAGGCCTAGAGATGACAGGTTTTAGGTGAGAAGTTGGGATTTCAAGGCAGAAGTCAGAGGTTTGGTGCTGTAGGTGCAGCAGGTTGAGAGAACACTTGTCAGGGGAGGGCTGTGCGGGGGTTCTGATCCCTGTGCTCCATTCACTGGGTGGGGGGAGGGTTGGAAAGCAGCTTCTCCTGGGTTTGGTCAAAATTGCCTTTACAGGCTGTCCTTGCATAAAAATGTGCCCAACTCCTCCTTGGTTCTTTCTGCTGCAAGCTCTGAGTCTTGTTTAGCCTATTTGGGGTGAGATTAAAGGGTTTTTCCTCCTCCAGGGGTGCTCTCCCATGCACAGTCTCAAACGTTGCCATCACACCCCTCACCCACTTTCTGCCTCTCTCCTGATCTGTCCCTGCTGGGAAGTTTCAAAACACAAATCCCTTTTTTTATTTCCCTCTGCTCCAGGGTGCCGGTGGGGGCTGCGGGCTCAGGTGGCCCCGATTCCCCCCGGGTCCCCTGTGCAGAGACAAAAAGCCCCGAGTGCCATGGCTGTGTCCAGTGGCCGTGTCCCGTGGCTTTGGCCCAGAGGGATGCTGAGAATGGCTCTTTGTTCCCTGTTTCTAATTGCTGGGCCCAGGCAGCTCGTTAAGGGCTCTGCCCTGTGCCCTCCAGTCCCTGCAGCCCTGGGACGTGCCAGGGCTCAGCCTCTGAGGGCAGATTTTGGGGTGACACGTGAACCCAGCTCGGGGTGAAGCTGCCAGCGTTGCTCAGCTCTTTGCGCAGCCTGGGGGGCTCGGGGTGCCCAGAAAGGGGGGCTGTACATGGCCAGAGCAGACATCCAGAGCCCACCCTGCAAGTGCTGTCACAGAGCAGCAAACAGCTCGCAGAAATCCTGAATTTTGGGAGGCGGGGACAACACCACGTCCGTGAGCAGTGACTCTGGGAAGCACTGGAGGACGCAGAGCTTGCTCTGAGCCCGGGGCATCGCACAACCCCGCGGAGGGTTCAGGACCGGGCACCTTCCCTTGGCGCCCTGGGCAGAGCCCAGCCCTTCGGAAAAGGCTTTGGGCTCCTTCATGGGGGGAGCTTGAATTTGCATTTGAAAACAGCGGAGGAGCTGCTGCTGCTGGGAGCACTGGCCGGGTGCTATCAATGGGAAACTGTTCCGTCTAACGCTCCCGGGGCCAAAAAATGTGAGCTCTGCAGATTGCTGGCTCCGCTCACGGGCGGAATCGCTGGCTCCGACGGCGGCTCCGCTCCCGGCGATTAACGGAAGCTGCTTTTCCTTCGCTGCCAAAATTTTGTGAAAGATGGAGCGGGTGGGGAGTGCTCGGGACGTGAAACCGCGGGGATTCTGCTCTCTGGGAATGCTGGTGGTGCTCTCTGGTCTTTATCAGCCCGGCTATCAGTTTGCCCTCGCTCTGGGAGCTGAGCTGAGCCCGGAGGCACTCGTGGCACCTAAGACCCCCTTGCGTGAGCCTGTGGGGTCACTGCCTGTCCGTGTCCCAGTCCCGGCGTCTGTGTCCCAGTCCCAGGAGACACACCCGTGGATAATAAATGCTCCTTTTTGGCTTCTTTTCCCATCCTGCTTCCCACCATTCACCCTTTGCATCAGTCCCCGTAGGGGTCCCCTGTCCCCAGCACCCAGCATCCTTCCCTGCACCTCCCATGGGTGCCCTCCGTGGGGATAAGGTCTTTGGGTGTGGGTATCTCCCTACATCTCTTTAAACCTTGGAGAAAATGAACCATCCCCAGTTTGGGGGGGACGACAGTGGAGCAGGGGACACACAGGAATGCTGGGGGCACACCCAGGGATGCTGTGGGGGCACCCGAAGATGCTATGGGGGCACACAGAGGAGCAATAGAAGCACACAAAGATGCTGGGGGCACGCAGGGATGCTGTGGGGCCATGCAGGGAGCTGGGATGAGCTGGCCACAGCAGCTTGTCTCAGTGTAGTGTGTGCACAAATAAAACCCTGGGGAGCCTGCAGTGAGCTGGAAATAATGGCATTACAAGCGCTTCCTCGCTCCTGTTTGGGCTGGATGAGGCTTTTCGGGGCCAGCTGAAGGGCTGCAGCATGAGTTTGCTCCTGGTCTGAGCACAGCTCTGGGAAGTGAGTGGGAAAGGACACGGTGGCACAAAGGTAGGGACAAAGTTCTCACCTCCACCCTGGCATCCGTGTGCTCACCAGCACCCCAAGGTTTGCACCCCCAGAGCATCCCCTGCTTGGAAAAGTCCTGCTGTGCCCGCCATGTCCCTGTGTGGGCAGGAAGAACCTCCTGGGTGGAGAGTGAGGGGGTGGGGGGGAACAGGCAAATGGTGAAAGTTGTGTATTTTCATTTTTCCTTTCTTCCTCCTTTTCCCAGGAGAGGCGTGAGGGCTCGCCATGCCGCTGGTGAAGAGGAACATCGAGCCCCGGCACCTGTGCCGGGGGGCCCTTCCCGATGGGGTGACGAGTGAGCTGGAGTGTGTCACCAACAGCACGCTGGCTGCCATCATCAAGCAGCTGGGCAGCCTCAGTAAGACACGGCACAGCAACCCTGGTGTGGGATATGGCACTGGGATATGGCATTGGGATATGGCAATGGGATATGGCATTGGGATATGGCACTGGGATATGGCATTGGGATATGGCAACGGGATATGGCATTGGGATATGGCACTGGGATATGGTACTGGGATATGGCAACGGGATATGGCACTGGGATGTGGCACTGGGATATGGCATTGGGATATGGCAATGGGATATGACACTGGGATATGGCACTGGGATATGGCACTGGGATATGACACTGGGATATAGCACTGGGATATGACATTGGGATATGGCACTGGGGTATAGCACTGGGATGGCACTGGGATATGGCACTGGGATATGGCACTGGGATATGGCACTGGGATATGGCACTGGGATGGCACTGGGATATGGCACTGGGATATGGCACTGGGATATGACACTGGGATATGGCACTGGGATATGGCACTGGGATACGGCACTGGGATACGGCACTGGGATGGCACTGGATGCCAATGGGGTGCCACAGCCACTCCCACCAGTTCCAAACGCAGAGAAACAGGGCTTGTGTGAGAGCTGTGTGGGCTGCAGACACCCCTAATTCGGTGCCAATTATCCAGCTTGTCGAAAATAGGAGTATGCTCAGGGCCAAGTTAAAAGTGGGGACTTGGTGGCATTTTGAGACCCATTTTCCTCCCACAGCTGGTCTGTGCAGTGGGGGACAGAAAGCCTTCAAGAGCCCCTTGCTAGAAATAGGAAGGTCAGGTGAAGATTTAAAGTACTCCAAGCGATTATTTTTAAACTTCAAGCGTTTTGAAGAAGAGAGGTCTCTATCAAAGGTCTCAGTCCTCAGCTGTCTTCCTGACCTGGGACTGATCTCAGCAGAAAAGGGGCAGATGAGAGCACCGCACACACCAGCGTGAAGGTTTAACAGGGACAACCTATTTCATGCTGAATATCCACTTAAAATAGAGAGAAGCTATTCAGAGCTCCCCCTCTTTTACACACCTCCAGAAGAAAATTCTGCTCTGAAATACTCCTGGAAAAATAAACCCAGGATTTAGGGAGCTTCTGGAAGTGCAGTGGCTCACACGAGCAGCACCCATGTCTGCTCAGGCTTCCTAGTCCAGGGGAAAAGGGAATCAAATATGACCAAGCTGGTGAATCTCTGAAGAGGTTTTAAAAGTGCCCTGATCTCGGGAACTGTTTGATAGGTGGGATTGGAGGAAACCCTGAGGATCTCAGGGGATGGGATGGGATGGGATGGGTGGGATGGGATGGGATGGGATGGGATGGGATTGGATGTGATGGGATGGGATGGGATGGGATGGGTGCTGTAGCCTACAGGCATCAGTAATGCTCTGTCAGACACCTCGCTCAGCTCCATGATAGGAATAACCCAAATAAAAAGATAAATAAGCCTAAATAAATAACCCTAAATAAATAAGCTGTTGTAGGGATGCACTGAGAGATGCAGCAAAAGAGCTGATAAAGTGAAACAAATTGCAGATTCTCCCTGCTGTGACACTGTCCCCACTGCCCTGCTCCTGCCTTTCTACCTGGGCTGAATTTCCCCAGGTCGTGTTGTGTGATGGTCATTATTTTGGCTGATCAGTCCTGACGGATCCAAGGGCTCTTTGGGGCACCGTGAATGTTCTGTGCCCCTGTGGGTGCTGCTCTCACTGGAAAGGGGTGCTGGTTTGGGCTCCCCTGCCCCCTTGCAGAACTTTGGGCGAGGATGAGGCTAAGCTCCCAGAAATCCAGGCTGGGGAGAGCACCCCACGGAGCCAGCGGGGAGGTGGGTGTTCCAGGGGATGGGCTGAGCGGGGCGAGCCGCCCGCTGCGGTGACGGGCGCGCTGTCCCCTGCCAGGCAGGCACGCAGAGGACATCTTCGGAGAGCTGTTCAACGAAGCCAACAGCTTCTACATGCGGATGAACTCCCTGCAGGAGAGGGTGGACCTGCTGGTCATCAAGGTGACGCAGCTGGACTCCACCGTGGAGGAAGGTGAGGGGCCAGGGCTGGTTTGGGGTGATGTCCAGGTGTGCTCTCGGGACCAGACCCCCGCCACGCCTTGCTCGGCGGGCTGAGGCCATCCCTGCATCCCTTGTCCCTCCTGCGCCCCCCAGTTTCGCTGCAGGACATCAACATGAGGAAAGCCTTCAAGAGCTCCACGGTGCAGAACCAGCAGGTCGTGTCCCGCAACTCCATCCCCAACCCGGTGATGGAGATGTACCAGCGCTGCGACAAACCCCCGCCGCTCAACATCCTCACGCCCTACAGGTACGGGGCACAGAGCTTCCTGGGGGTCCGAGGGGGTCCTTTCCGTCAGGAGGATCAGGCGTGCCCCCCGTTTGCAGCTGGACTTCTCCAGCTGCTGTGCAGCCACCCCCGTTGCATGGGATGCTTGGAATGTGTGTCCACACCCCCGCAGGTGGGGACCGCTGTGTTGGATGTGTTCGTGGCGGGGCGACAGCTCATGGTCATGATCGTACCAAAGCCCTTGCAAAGGGGAACAGGGGGTCTTCTCCTGTGGTTGGTAACCCTCTCTCCCCCCTCCCCAACCCCCAGGGATGACAAGAAGGATGGCCTCAAATTCTACACCGACCCCTCCTATTTCTTCAACTTATGGAAGGAGAAGATGCTGCAGGCGACAGAAGACAAGAGGAAGGAGAAGCGCAGGCAGAAGGTGGGTGGGGGCAGGTGGGGGACAAGGGCTGGAGGTGGGGGTGCTCGGGACCTGGGGACAGTCACCTCCTGGTGCATCCTTTGTGCTCCCCTCCCCTGCACTGAGTGCATCTCACGGGGCTGGGTGATGCTCCCCAGAGACTACTCCTGGTCGGGAGGAGCTGGGCTGGAGGTGGAGCTGTGACTTTGTGTTCCCGCAGGAGCAGCGGCTGGTGGAGGACTCCACCCGGGAGGTGAAGAAAGTGAGGAAAGCCCGCAACCGGCGCCTGGAGTGGAACATGATGGCGTATGATAAAGAGTTCCGGCCGGATAACAGGTTCTCACCATCCCCCTATCACATGGCGTCATCGGAAGGATCACTGTCCCCAGATAATAGGCAGGTTCTACCTCCTACACCTTCAGCTCACGGCTCTCCTTTGCTTTGCTCTTCCTCTCCGTCGTTGTGGGGGACGTGTTGCCCACAGCAGGGTCGGGGTGCTCAGCCGTAAGCCTGTGCTAGCTTCATGGGAAGCTGGCGTGCCCAGGGTGTCATCCTGGACCTCAGGAGGAGCCTTGGCATTGGGATAAAACCGGAGCACCTTCCGTTTCACAGCTCAGGGAAGAGAGTGGTTCAGCTCTGTTGCGTCCTCCTCCCCTCTGCTCTCACTCTGCTGTCTTGTACATCGATATTTTCGTGGCCTGTTCTTGTTTTGTTGTCTCAACCCCAAAAATACTCCCAAACCACNGAGCTCCCTCCGGGGTACAACAGTCGGGTTTTCCTGTGCTGCAGATCCTACGCGTCGGACGCTGCCGACCACTCGTACCCGGCCAGCCCCAACCACCCCGCTCAGCTGCTGGCCCCTGCGGCCCACCTGGCCCCTGCGGAGCACAAGGAGGGGGTGCTGGCGGCCACCAACCCCCCGGAGCACGTGTTCCGGCCGGCCGCGGGCAGCCGGCAGAACAGCCTGACCCGCCTGCAGCAGCCCCACGCGGCGCCGCCGCCCGAGGCCGTCCTCAACGGGCCCAGACCCCACCTAGTCAAGGATTACGGGTAAAGCTTCAGCCTGCTCGCCCGGGGAGAGGTGTCCGAGGGAAGGGAGGCTTGGTGGGGGTCTGACTCCCCATTTCTGGGCTGGTGGAGCAGAGAGAGCCCTCCTCTGCAGCTTTTGTGGTCCAAAACTGCCGGTGAGACCCAAGGCCGGGTCAGGAGTGCTTTTGGGTAACTTCACCCCAGATAAGGGGGCAGGCTGGATGGAAGGTTTTCCCCTGGGGTGTTGCCTGCTTTCCACCGCTGCATGACCCATAGCCCATCCCACCAGCAGACCCCCACCACCATTCTGACCCTGGGACAGAGCTTTCATTGGGGTTCAGAGCAAACCAAGCCAGAGCAGAGGCAGCTGGGTGCTGGGATGGGTGATGGGTGCTGGGATAGGTGCCATCCTTCAGTCAGCGGTGCTCTGCGAGCCAGGAGGGCCAGGTGTGCCCTAGAGGGCATCAGGCATCACCAGCCAGGCAAGGCAGGAGATTGTCCTGCTCTGATCTGCACTGGTGCGGCCTCACCTTGAATATTGGGGGCAGTTTTGGGCACCACAATATAAAAAAGACATTGAGATATTAGAGAGTGACCAAAGGAGGCCGTGAAGACGGCCAAGGGCTTTGAGGAGGTGGCGTGTGAGGAGTAGCTAAGGGCATTTGGCATGTTCAGCTGGAGGAGACTGAGGGCAGACATCATTGTGGTCTGCAAATTCTTGAGGGGCAGTGGAGGGGCAGATCTCTTCTTTGTGATGACCAGTGACAGGAGCCCAGGGAATGGCCTGACGCTGTGTCAGAGGAGGTTTAGGTTGGATATCAGCAAAAAATTCTTCCCTCAGAGGGTGGTGGGGCCCTGAGCAGGCTCCCCAGGGAATGGTCACAGCAGCAAACCTGCCAGAGCTCCAGGACAAAGCTCGCAGGGATGCACAGGGTGGGACTGTCGGGGATGGCCCTGTGCAGGGCCGGGGGTGGGACGGGATGATCCCTGCGGGTCCGCTCTAACTCAGCCCACCCCTCGACCGTGACTCTCGTGGCACTGACCCCTCTGCCCCCGT